>JADFDV010000249.1:0-11836 GCA_019097775.1 Moniezia expansa
GGATTCTGCTGTTCAGTGTTTTTTTAGCGTAGCAATCACGTACGCGTTACTCAGCAGACACTACGGGTTCGGTTCACATTCAGTGCATGGTGGCATCATCCAACTGACCTATATTAGTGGAAAGAAGTACTTTCAACAAACCGCTCCCATGACTATAATAAGTGCTGAAAGGTGTCTGAAATTTGAGCGCGAGTATTATTACGAATCGTGGACTTTCCTGAAGACTTGTCTCATTCACTGCTGAGCAATAGGGTGTGCGCCTGCCTATAGGTGGCGATCGCAAGGCTATGCACTGCGTAGGCAGATGCTCAGAAAAGAGAAATGTGCTTGACAGTGGGTTTTGTTGTTGTTTTATTATTTATTTACTCCCCACCCATTGGGGCCAGTCCCTAGTACTCATTGGGGGTACAACAGAATTGCCAAGAGCTTCTACGACAAGTAGCGCACAACAGTCAACATAGGAGAGAGTAAAAGCGTTTATTAGCTTCTCCGGTTCTTTGGTCACGTCTCTGGCATGCTTGCATCGTATAGGTAGCAGTTCAACTTCCTATTGGCACCTCGTCCATCCTCTACATGGTTGAGGCAGACAATCTTCATACCGCTTGCAAAAGTCTTTGCAACTTTCTGGCGGCGGTGGATGGTGAACAGACAATCTTTTAAGGCTTACTCAGGAGAAAAAAATTTCAAAATCTACCTGGAGAGATTGGAAGTCATACTTAAGTTGAATGTAAAATAGCGAGCCAAATATACGGGTTATGAAAATTGCAAATCTTCAGGCTACTGAAGGAGTTATTTGTTTTCTCTGTTCTACTTTGGATTCCAAGTGGAATTCATGCGGTCCGCAGCAAGTCCAGGATGGCAGGCGTTACCTCAAAAGCGAAGTGAATGCACTTTAATGTGCGTGCAGTCAGTCGATTTTTGACTGTGAAGTAAAGGCTACCTTGCCTCAGCCGACCTACCTGCAGACGGTCAAGATGAACACTTAATGAGACCCGATATTTTTAATTCTCATTCTCCAAAATGGTTTGCCTTCAAAAATGGACAAACCCACTTTGAAATTGACGCTCATGCAAATGTTTAACCTCCAGTGCTAACTGGAATGGTTGAACTCTTATTCAGAGTTTGAACCAGCATTGCCTTACAGTGAGCTCCAGTTTGCTTTCCAAGCAACTCTCCCACTTTTATTGGATGGCTGGACAACCTGCGTCGTATGAGGGCTAAACCGAATCTCTACCTCACAATGTCTATTTAAAGCCGACTTGCTAATAAAGCGATTTATTAATAAATAAACTTGTGTTGAGGTTCAGCGCGACAACCGGATTTCCAATAATTGAGCACATTCGCCGTCTAGAGTTCAAACCAAAGTCTTAAAATAGACGATAACATTTAAAGTTGATCATGAAAGTTGAAGGTACAGATCATTGCCTTTAAATTGTAACACAAGTACACTGGTTACTGAGCAAGTGGGAAGCCGAAGACTAGAAAAATGCAGAAAAAATAGCGTAGATAGACTCTGAACCCCCTAGGTCTGATCAGATGAGTACTGCTACCAATAGCAAGTGGAGTCTTTACGTTTTGCGACCAAATTTTTATTAATTGACGGAGCAAGATCTGACTGGCAGTAGGAAGCTCAATCTGGCAAACGAAATGGCATAGGAGGGAATTCAACTCGAGTCGTGCACACTCCAAGTAAAGTAGTCATTCATGATCCCGAATCGAAAAGGTTCTACAGTGCCCAATGCAAAAGCGATGTAAAAGATGAATTCTTCCCTGACTCCAACGACAAACTGACTGCAGAAAACCGTGCGGTGAGTTTTCGAATGCTTATTCAAGTGAAGCACACGATTAGGTGATTTACTGACTTAAAACAAAAAAGACGTTTCCCTAACTATTACAGCACCAAAATCAAATTTAAAATGTATATTTGAATCTTTCAAATAAAGGCGAAATTGCAGTTTTTGATAGTTTCAATTGCATATTTACTAAGATATTGTTTTGGAGAAGTAAAATATTCAGGCAGACCAGCATTACTTTGACAAGTTTGGTCAAAGCACTAGGAGCTCAAGAATTTCAGCTGCAATGCGTTGAATGCCCAAAGCATCGCATATTTGAAGAGTTGGCACACAGTCACTGCCATTGAATGTCTAGTACCTTGGTTGCCGTTCAGTGGAAATTGCAGCAATGTAACGACTGCTTGTTCGTGATGTCCCATCATGTGTGGATTTGTATTGTCGTCCACCAGTGATCTTCACACCCATGACATGAAATAAAACTTCAGAAATCTGCGAACAAGGAGCCTCCTTCAATTATCCACTAAGTATGACTTCCAATCTCTCCAGGTAGATTTTGAAATTTTTTTCTCCTGAGTAAGCCTTAAAAGATTGTCTGTTCACCATCCACCATCAGAGCCAAGAGGTGTCATCAAGCACCGCGAGTGAGCAGAAACACGCTGACATCATTGAATTCGCAGTCTCTGCCGTATCTTGAATAAGAACTCTGAGGGTGGAAATATTCCTCCTAACCCTTTGTCAAGCTACTGCTGGGAAGCCGCCATTTTGCGCTTCGATGAAGTGCGGTACGATAATGAACCAACAAGTGAGGGAATCAGGGCTTTTTTATAGAAACCAACCTGTTCTATGTGGAGCATGGTTAGAAGATTGTACATGCCATGCCGCACCTAATTATTTGGGGTACTTGATGTTTTCTTCTCCAGTGGAGGCACATATGCAAGATATTCACGTTTAGTAGATGTGAACAAGCCCTCAGTTCAATCGTTCACTTAACGAATCTAATGACAGAATGATCTGGTCGAGACCTACTCAAATGGTGACATTCGCTCCTTCAAAGTCGCCACTAGACTCCCGTTCGTATTCATTCTACCTAGAATCGTAGTAGCATTTGGTCAATCGTGCAATTATCAGTACAACTGCTGCATAAGTAAATGCATAAGTGACTTCAAATAAGTAATCTTCTCGAATGTCAAACTGTCTCTCCCACCGGATAATTTTCCAGTCATCAGTTCATCCAGGACTCAATGCCTTTCATTTTCAGGTCAGACCTAACTGGCCAATCAGGAGACGATGAGGATTAGTCAGATAAGTGACCTTCAAACGAAACTCCAGGTATATATTCGTGAGAAACAAGGGATTGGCTCACTGTACTTTGGTAACATTTGCGGCAACGTGGTAATTACCAAGCTTTTCTCGATGAAATCATCAGTTGCGCTAGAGATTTATGAGAACGTGCGTCCATGGAGTTTCGGCTGCTCTGCAATGCTCTCTGTGGACGATCTTAATTTTGTCTGGACAACATTGCAGTGTCAATGGTGTCATTTGAGGATCATTTACCACAGGCTCGCATGTCAAGAATCAGCTGGGCCAACAAAGGGTGTGAAGGCAGCAAGGTCATCAGTTGTGATTTCTTCTATTAGGCCCCGTCATCACTTTCACAGCCTGACACGTCTCATCAAAGCTATATTATCGGTGGAGGTGGGAAGTCAATGGCGTCAAAGATCGTACAGAGGAGTGTGCGGGAACCATGCAAGCGATGTGCTGCGGTATATACTTTATGCTGCTGATGACGACATCTACCACTTGCACATACGTGGAGTGGCATCTTCACGTCCAGCAAAGTGGGTGAGTGTGATTTTCGCCAAAGGTCAATCCCAACTCTACAGAAGGCTTGATGACAGTAGTGAAGTGGAGAGTGAGAATGATTCCTCTATTTCCTACTGCCTTGATTGGCAACAGAGAAAGGATGTAATGGAAGCGAATAGGCGCTGGTATAACTACTACGGTGGCGCTATGAATGAGACAGTGCGCCGCGAAGCAAAGACACAAAAGCGAGTGAGATTTCCAAGTGGTCAACCTGTCACCAAAGTCTTCCATCTCATAGTGTATGCAGTTAGAAATCGTTGTCTTCGCAGAGATCATACGTGGACAGACGCCGCTCTTGAACGCATTAGACGAGCGAAAAGACCACGTCTCAAACTGGAAATCAGTGACACCGACGACGATGACACAGCCGATAGCGAGCGCTGATGAACGCCGTGTCGAAAGCGGTTCTCTGGACATGGAACATTGAATTAGGGGTCCAAGGCAGCAATTTTCGGTTCATATTGACGGGAAAAATGGGGCGCTATTTGCGATGATTTTGTTAAATATATGCATTGAATGCAACTTATAATTGTAGCTCTTCAAATTTCAAAATCGCCTAGATTTGGTTGCATGCCATCTCGCAAACTCGGTATTTGGAAAGCTTTAACAATGCTCTGGAGATTCAGGCAATTTGTGCTTCAATTTTTAACAATTTCAAGTAAAAAGAGGAAGTGGCAGCTATCCCACACGCTTGATCACATGGAATCAAATTTGGGATGTGACTGCTTAGCTGCTTACTCACGGACTTCAGAGATCAGAAGACTCTCGTCTCAAATTTGAGGAGAATAATTATGAAGAAGACCATGGTGGGAAGTTGGTGTTCAATTCACTGAATATTACGACATTCAACCCGAAAACTACTGCAACTCATGGAGCTGGTAGTCCAAATGTGTTAGGCATTTATTTTTACATGTGCAGGCGTAATCGCAAGGCTGTGATGAGATACGTGACAGAAAATTCAAGTGACAGCTGAGCAACAGCTGCTGAAATGGCTAAATCGCATATGACACTACCCGAAATCCACGTGGACTCAAAGAATGATGTTGCTTCATAAAATTGCGAAGAGGAAGATCCACACCAAAGTAACCATTATAAGCACAAAAGGCCTCTGGTGCACACTTTTGCGCAGATTGTTGAATCGACTACGACTCGACAATGCAAACCGTGGCCTCTCCACACGCTCATCACCGAGCGCAGCTTTGTGTTCACGTTCAAAGCAAGCTTTCCAGCTGCTGGCAGTTTCGAGGAGATTCACGCAGACTTCCTCACATAGTTGTCGAAGATACCTTGCTCAAGTGGATATGGAAAACATATTTCAACCTGAGAGTTTCGCGAGGAATGATTGGATTACTATCCTGCCCTATCTCGGCCGCCCGCTATCCATCGTAACTTGATCAACTACTGTACACTTAAAAATGTACAATACGCTTCGACCTTTCGAGAGGTAGCTATCCTAAACGATGACTATTAACTCGTTGTGAAGGGGATCCAGGATTCCATGCTTCAACCTTATATGGAATTTGAGGATATTTTTACATTTTGGGAAATTCGCGAGTCCATATTTATTAATTTATTAGTTCGTTGGATTACAGTACAATGCATTATTTTATGCAAGTGCTTCAATGGCAGTATCTTTGACGGTCTTGGCGGTTAGAAGAATGACGTACTTGGTGTGGTTGTCGACCCCGAGAATCGCCTGCTCTTATGTTAACTGCCCACTCGCATCAACACCGCACCAACACCGCATCAGGCTTCACTCGCTGATGAGTTGGAACTGGTTTTTAATACGCGTCCGCAGCGCACTTGGGGTGAGATAGTTTGGAGACAAAGAAGGTAAGATTGAATACTACAAATTTACCTAATAACAATAATGACCACAATGCAATGCTTGATTTACTTAAAGGTAGATAACATTATTTTAGCTGGAAATCGCTAGAATCAAATCTTCCACATTCAAAGCTGTAAAGGCCCAACAAATATTCATGCCCCATCTTCTGCCAGAGCGAAGGAAGTCAGCAGCTAACGAAGGTTGTCTGCAGAATTTGACACTACGCGATAGTGGTTCAATAGATCTGCTCAGACTTGAGACCCCAATCGGTAAAGCTCGATTTGGTTCAATTAAAGGGGTGAGGGGGTAATGTTGTCAGGTTAGAAGAATACTTGATCAACTGTACTGAAGGGAAGAGAGCTTTTTGCGAGAATATAATGGTTGTTGGAGAAGGAGGCTTCGTCAGAGAATCGCAGATCGCAGTGAGTCCAACTAGGTGTTCACGAACGGGCTGTAATGTGCATAGCACTTTCGCAATTCTAAGTATCTCTACCATTTTTCCCTTTCATACTTGTTAAAACAGACTAGGTGATTCTCCACAGATGCGACAAAAGAAAGATAATCGGTTTACAACAACCACAATCCGTAAAAAATGCAACAAAGCCCCCAAGTGTAAATGAAAATGATTTCAATCCTCGCCCAAATTAAAATTAATCAGACATTGAGCTCCCATCGAGGGCATAGGAACAAAACTTGTTGAAAAATTGAGACTTGGCTCAGCGTTGTCTCAAGCGCTCCTTCAGACGATTTTCCACAATGCTGACAATCAAGTTGATTGCAACAGGATTGGATTTGTCACAGGGAATGATGATATCGGCAATCGACTTTTTGGGAGCAATGAAATCGTCATAAATAGGCTTGACAAAGTTCTGATACTGGCAAATAACATCTTCCACCCTGCGACCACGATGGCAGATGTCCCGCATGAGTCGTCGAGACAGGCTCAATTCGGCATCGGCATCGGCATCGACGAAAATTTTCAAATCCATCAACTGAAAATACTATTGGAAATATGAGGAGTCATTATCACTTGATCTTGTTTCAAGCATACCTTTAGTAGTTCTGCAAAGCTGAAGACCATGATGCCCTCGAAAATGACAACTTTGGCTCCACAAATAGAGTGGGTTTTGGCCGTACGGGAGTGGGTGGTAAAGTCATATTCAGGAACATCAATACTCTTTCCTTGCTTCATGCGGGAAAAGTGGTAGAAGAGCAGGTCGCAGTCAATTGCGGAAGGGTGGTCGAAATTGAAACTCTAGGCGATTCTCCAATGTGAAAATGAGAACACGAATTTCCTTAATTTCCCTGCGCGCTGTAAAATGTGTCCCAGTACCTCGAATGATGTGGTATTTCTGTTCGAAATGCTGCTTTAGTTGGCATTTGAATGCGAATCACAATCACGAACCAGTATTAACAAATAGTCACACTATCTTAAAAAATTCACAATATTTTAAATCACGCCACAAAATTCCAGACGTTTAGCAGTAAGTACTTTGATTAAGCCTTAAGTCACTTAGCAAACACAAGCCATGAGCTTATTTGGCTTACTTTCATCCTTATTTCGCCACACAGTTCCCGATTTTCTTACAAATCTAGTGATTTCTCATTCAATACAATTAAGCCGTTTCTACTGACGATACTTCATGAACTTAAATTAAAGTGAAAAGCCATGCAACCATATGGACATCAGTGATCCTGCAACATAGAAAACGTGGTTATCATCCCATCAACCGATAGAAACTACCACTTACCTCTTTGAACATGCGCGGGTGGCTCAGAGCGCTGGCTTTCCAGTAAGCTTGTTATGTCGCAGTCAAGCATGGGCTCACCTTCTCAGAAGCCATGGGTACAAATCATTTCAACAAGCATCCGGCGACTTGAATGACCACCCACTCCAAGCAATGCTAGTCATTAGAAGACAGAGGATCGTCTCAATTTGCGATATCATCCTTCGATTATTAGAATCGTGAAGTGAACGAGTGAACTGAAAGCTTGTTCAAATCTGCAAAAGTGTGAAATTCTCGCATATGTGCCTACACTCGATGGTGGATGGTGAACAGGCAATCTTTTAAGGCTTACTCAGGGAAATAGATTTCAAATACTTCTAGGAGAGATTGAAATTCATTCTTAAGTGACTGCATTAACCAACTAATCCAGATATTTTTTGGGGAGTAAAGTTAAGCGTAAATTAACGAGCCAAATACACTGGAAATGAAAACTGTAAGTCTTGAAATGGCTGAAGGAGTTTCTCTTTTTCTCTGTTTTACCCTGGATTCCAAGTGGAAATGATGCGATCCGGAGCAAGTCCAGGATGGCAGGCGTGACCTCGAAAGCGATGTGAAAGCGCTTTAATGTGCGTGCAGTCAGTCGATTTTTGACTGTGAAGTAACGGCTACTTTGCCTCAGCCGACCTTATTGCAGATGGTCAAGATGAACACTTAATGAGACCCGATATTTTTAATTCTCAGTCTCGAAGATGGTTTGCCTTTCAAAAATGAAAAATACCCACTATGAAATTGACGCTCATGCAAATGTTTAACCTCCAGTGCTAACTGGAATGGTTGAACTCTTATTCAGAGATTGAACCAGCCTTACTTTACAGTGAGCTCCAGTTTGCTTTCCAAGACACTATCCCACTTTTATTGGATGGCTTACCTACTTGATTTCTCTGAGCAACATTATTGCTTCTCTGATGCCAAATACGAACCCGAGAGCACAAGGACACTGAGGCATGATATGTCTCCCTACCACTTTCCCTTTTCGTACTAGTTGAACCAGACTAGGTGATTCTCCACAGATGCGACAAAAGAAAGATAATCGGTTTACAACTACCACAATCCGTAAAAAATGCAACAAAGCCCCCAAGTGTAAATGAAAAAGATTTCAATCCTCGCCCAAATTAAAATTAATCAGACATTGAACTCTCATCGAGCGCATAGGAACAAAACTTGTTGAAAAATTGAGACTTGGCTCAGCGTTGTCTCAAGCGCTCCTTCAGACGATTTTCCACAATGCTGACAATCAAGTTGATTGCAACAGGATTGGATTTGTCACAGGGAATGATGATATCGGCAATAGACTTTTTGGGAGCAATGAAATCGTCATAAATAGGCTTGACAAAGTTCTGATACTGGCAAATAACATCTTCCACCCTGCGACCACGATGGCAGATGTCCCGCATGAGTCGTCGAGACAGGCTCAATTCGGCATCGGCATCGGCATCGACGAAAATTTTCAAATCCATCAACTGAAAATACCATTGGAAATAGAAGGAGTCATTATCACTTGATCTTGTTTCCTTATTAACTCTAATGACGTTTCAAGCATACCTCTAGTAGTTCTGCAAAGCTGAAGACCATGATGCCCTCGAAAATGACAACTTTGGCTCCACAAATAGTGTGGATTTTGGCCGTACGGGAGTGGGTGGTAAAGTCATATTCAGGAACATCAATACTCTTCCCTTGCTTCAGGCGGGAAAAGTGGTAGAAGAGCAGGTCGCAGTCAATTGCGGAAGGGTGGACGAAATTGAAATGACCTTCCCGAGCCAGAGCTTTATCTTCTTCAGGAAAGACCTGTTGGCAAGCCAAAAGATTCTAAGCCAAGTGATCTACTCCTGTGCAAACCTTCTAAAGCCTACCACACTCATTCAGGTGATATGACGAAAGATTGACCAAGAGCCAAATGAGGAGCTTGATGAATCAGTGCAAGAATCCATTTTTAGTGCAAGACTCGTGGTTCATTAGGCAACCACAGTCAACCACGTCAACCCAACATTGCATTTTTAGCTAACTGACTGACCTTCGACTCATTCGGTGTATTGTTCTTAACTGAGTATCAAATTGGTGAATTTAGTTGCCGATGCGAGATCACTCAATGAATGCTGTCACACAGCGGTGTTTCAGAAGTAAATACTGAGAAACCAAACTTACCCTGTAATAAGAGTCCATGCTCAGAACAGCTACGGCTTTGTGATTCAGCCGTTCTATGATATTTTCGGCCAGTGTGGTTTTACCACTTCCAGAGCCACCGCAGATCCCAACAATGAAGCAGTCCTCTCTTCTATCCTCCAAACTGCCATCGAAGTGGGTTACAGTTGTCGTCAGTTCTTCAGTTTCAGGCATTCGTGTCTCGTCTCAGCGTAAGATGGTAGAACCTTGCAAAAAGCGCTGCGAAAGGTGAATTCTTCACTGACTCCAACGACAAACTGACTACAGAAGACCGTGCAGTGAGTTTTAAAATGCTTATTCAAGTGGGGTTTAAACAAAAATAAATGTTTACCCAACTACTACAGCATCGAAATCAAATTTATAATATACATTTGATATTTTCAAATAAAGGCAAATTTTAGTTTTTTTTTTATAGTTTCAATTGCATATTTACTAAGATAATGTTTCGGAGAAGTAAAATATTCAGGCAGACCAGCATTACTTTGACAAGTTTGGTCAAATCACTAGGAGCTCAAGAATTTCAGCTGCAATGCGTTGAATGCCCAAAGCATCGCATATTTGAAGAGTTGGCACACAGTCCCTGCCATTGAATTCTAGTACCTTGGTTGCCGTTCAGTGGAAATTGCAGCAATGTAACGACTGCTTGTTCGTGATGTCCCATCATGTGTGGATTTGTATTGTCGTCCACCAGTGATCTTCACACCCATGACATGAAATAAACTTCAAAATCTGCGAACAAGGAGCCTCCTTCAATTAAAAAAAGAAAGAGAAATAGAAACAAAAAAGAAAGACTCATAATCAGAGCAAGAGGGGAAAGACCGCGAGTGAGCAGAAACACGCTGACATCATTGAATTCGCAGTCTCTGCCGTATCTTGAATAGAACTCTGAGGGTGGAAATATTCCTCCTAACCCTTTGTCAAGCTACTGCTGGGAAGCCGCCATTTTGCGCTCGATGAAGTGCGGTACGATAATGAACCAACAAGTGAGGGAATCAGGGCTTTTTTATAGAAACCAACCTGTTCTATGTGGAGCATGGTTAGAAGATTGTACATGCCATGCCGCACCTAATTATTTGGGGTACTTGATGTTTTCTTCTCCAGTGGAGGCACATATGCAAGATATTCACGTTTAGTAGATGTGAACAAGCCCTCAGTTCAATCGTTCACTTAACGAATCTAATGACAGAATGATCTGGTCGAGACCTACAAAAGGTGACATTCGCTCTTCAAAGTCGCCACTAGACTCCCGTTCGTATTCATTCTACCTAGAATCGTAGTAGCATTTGGTCAATCGTGCAATTATCAGTACAACTGCTGCATAAGTAAATGCATAAGTGACTTCAAATAAGTAATCTTCTGAATGTCAAACTGTCTCTCCCACCGGATAATTTTCCAGTCATCAGTTCATCAGGATCAATGCCTTTCATTTGGTCAGACCTAACTGGCCAATCAGGAGACGATGAGGATTAGTCAGATAGTGACCTTCAAACGAAACTCCAGGTATATTCGTGAGAAACAAGGGATTGGCTCACTGTACTTTGGTAACATTTGCGGCAACGTGGTAATTACCAAGCTTTTCTCGATGAAATCATCAGTTGCGCTAGAGATTTATGAGAACGTGCGTCCATGGAGTTTCGGCTGTCTGCAATGCTCTCTGTGGACGATCTTAATTTTGTCTGGACAAAATTGCAGTGTCAATGGTGTCATTTGAGGATCATTTACCACAGGCTCGCATGTCAAGAATCAGCTGGGCCAACAAAGGGTGTGAAGGCAGCAAGGTCATCAGGTGATTTCTTCTATTAGGCCCCGTCATCACTTTCACAGCCTGACACGTCTCATCAAAGCTAAAATCGGGAGGGGGGAAGGAATGGGAAGAAGTAGAGAGAGGAGTGCGGGAACATGCAAGCAGTGTGCTCGGTATATACTTTATGCTGCTGATGACGACATCTACCTGCCATACGTGGAGTGGCATCTTCACGTCCAGCAAAGTGGGTGAGTGTGATTTTGCCAAAGGTCAATCCCAATCTACAGAAGGCTTGATGACAGTAGTGAAGTGGAGAGTGAGAATGATTCCTCTATTTCCTACTGCCTTGATTGGCAACAGAGAAAGGATGTAATGGAAGCGATAGGCGCTGGTAAACTACTACGGTGGCGCTATGAATGAGACAGTGCGCCGCGAAGCAAAGACACAAAAGCGAGTGAGATTTCCAAGTGGTCAACCTGTCCACAAAGTCTTCCATCTCATAGTGTATGCAGTTAGAAATCGTTGTCTTCGCGAGATCTACGTGGACAGACGCCGCTCTGAACGCATTAGACGAGGAAAAGACCACGTCTTAACTGGAAATCAGTGACACCGACGACGATGACAAAGCGATAGCGAGCGCTGATAACGCCGTGTCGAAAGG
>JADFDV010000250.1:0-18408 GCA_019097775.1 Moniezia expansa
CATGCGAAAGAAGTTGACAGTCGATCGGTGAGGCACATAGAAAAAGCAAGGAGAAGGAGGGGAAGGGAGGGAGAGGCAGAAAAGGTAAGATGAATCGCCAACGTTGAAGGCAGATTAAACTTGAGAGTGGTTTTTTGAATTTGTTTCTCAGTTACTGAAAAAGGATTGGGAAGGTCGACAGGTATCGGGAACTGACAAATAAGCTTAATTGGCTTAAAAAATTCTGCATCTTATACTTCATTGTTACTTACTGCGAAAATCAACTTTGTTTATCGAAATATTCACGCTCATATTGTTCACTGGCCAAAAAAGAGGAATCTCGTTTCTTGATAGGTATAATTTGGATACGTTTTCTTTGATGCTTGTGTTGCTTAGACATTAATCAGAACTTTAACTTTGCGTATTTGATGTCTCTTTCATTCTGATATATATGATTTGCTTTGCTAATAGTCTACATGCAATGCACACTTGAATAAATCTCCATTGCTTTCCTTTGTAATATCAATACAAATTCCAATCTTCATCTCCACTTGAAACGGCAGTTAACAAGTTTTTTTGAATTTGTTTGCATTTTAATAAAAATGATTTGTATTTCTACATGATATCTGGATTGACAAATAAGCTAATGCTTAAAAATTTTGCTCATTATACTCATTGTTACTGCGAAATCAACTTTGTTTATCGAATATATTCAACTGCTCATTATTTTATTCTGCACATAAATAAGGGAATTCGTTTCTTGTCTATTATATTTGGTACGCTTTCTATGATGCTTGTGTTTGCTTTAGCATATATCAGAACTTAACTTGCGTATTTGATATTCTCTCATTCTGATATATTAGGTTTGTTGCTTTTGCTTATAGTCTTAACATTGCAACACACTTGAAAATAACGTCCATTGGCTTTCTTTGTTATATTCATACAACAATTCATTCATCTCAACTTTGAAAGGCAGTTACCTAGATGTTTTTGAAATTTTGTTTGCATTTTTAATAACAATGATTTTTATTCTACATGATGATCTGTAATGACAAATAAGCTAATTGCTTAAAATATTCTGCATTATATTATCTTCATTGTTACTGCGAAATACACTTTGTTTATCGAAATTTACAGCTCATATTTTTATTCATGCATAAATTAAGGGAATTCGTTCTTGTCTATGTATAATTTGGTACGTTTTTCTATTGATGCTTGTGTTGCTAGCATATATCACGAACTTACTTTGCGTATTTGATGATCTCTTTCATTCTGATATATTATGTTTGCTTTTGCTTAATATCTTTAAATTGCAATGCACACTTAAAAATAAACGTCCATTGCTTTCCTTGTTAATATTCAATACAAATTCAATCTTCATTCTATCCACTTTGAAAGGCAGTTAACATAGAGTTTTGAATTTGTTTATTTTAATAAAAATATTTGTATTCTATCCTGATTGATTCTGTAATTGACAAATAAGCTACAATTCTTAAATAATTCTGCATCATTATACTTCATTGTTACTGCGAAATCACCTTGTGTTATCGAATTATTCACGTCATTTATTTTATATCATGACAATAATAAGGAATTCGTTTCTGTCTATGTATAATTTGGTCGCTTTCTATTGATGCTTGTGTTGCTTAGCATATATCAGAACTACTTTGCGTATTTGATGATCTCTTCATTCTGTATATTAGTTTTGCTTTTGCTTAAAGTGTTAACATTGCAATGCACACTTGAAATAAACGTCCATTATTGCTTTCCTTTGTTATATTCAATACAAATTCAATTCTTCTCTCAAACTTTGAAAGGCAGTTAACATAGAGTTTTGAATTTTGTTTGCATTTAATAAAATGATTTGTATTCTACATGATGATTCTGTAATGACAATAGCTTAATTGCTAAAATTTCTGCTCATTATCTCATTTGTTATCTCGCGAAAATCAACTTTGTTTATCGAAATTATTCAAACAGCTCATTATTTTATTCACTGCACATAAATAAAGGGAATTCGTTTCTTGTCATGTATAATTGGTACGCTTCTATTGATGCCTTGTGTTGCTTGCATATATCAGAACTTAACTTTGCGCTACTATTGAATGATCTCTGTCATTCTGATAATTATGTTGCTATTGCTTAAATATTTAACATATGCAATGCCCACTTTGAATGCACACTGAAATAAACGTCCATTGCATTCCTTGTTAATATTCAAAATACAAATTGCAATCTTCAAATACTCTAACTTGAAAGGGCAGTTAACAGTAGCAGGTTTTGGAATTTGTTTGCATTGTTAATTAAAAATGATTTGCATTTCTACATGATGATTCTGTAAACTTGACAAATAAGCTTAATTGCGTGAAATAGTTCTGCATCATTAATACTTCATTGTTACTGCGAAAATCAACATTGTTTATCGAATATATTCAACAGCTCATTATTTTATTCACTGCACATAAATAAAGGGAAATTCGTTCTTGTCTATGTATAATTTGGTACGCTTTCTATTGATGCTTGTGTTGCTTAGCATATATCAGAACTTAACTTTGCGTATTTGATGATCTCTTTCATTCTGATATATTATGTTTGCTTTTGCTTAATAGTCTAACATTGCAATGCACACTTGAAAATAAACGTCCATTGCTTTCCTTTGTTAATATTCAATACAAATTCAATCTTCATCTCTAACTTTGAAAGGCAGTTAACATAGATGTTTTTGAATTTTGTTTGCATTTTAATAAAAATGATTTGTATTTCTACATGATGATTCTGTAACTGACAAATAAGCTTAATTGCTTAAAATAATTCTGCATCATTATACTTCATTGTTACTGCGAAAATCAACTTTGTTTATCGAATATATTCAACAGCTCATTATTTTATTCACTGCACATAAATAAAGGGAATTCGTTTCTTGTCTATGTATAATTTGGTACGCTTTCTATTGATGCTTGTGTTGCTTAGCATATATCAGAACTTAACTTTGCGTATTTGATGATCTCTGTCATTCTGATATATTATGTTTGCTTTTGCTTAATAGTCTAACATTGCAATGCACACTTGAAAATAAACGTCCATTGCTTTCCTTTGTTAATATTCAATACAAATTCAATCTTCATCTCTAACTTTGAAAGGCAGTTAACATAGAGGTTTTTGAATTTTGTTTGCATTTTAATAAAAATGATTTGTATTTCTACATGATGATTCTGTAACTGACAAATAAGCTAATTGCTTAAAATAATTCTGCATCATTATACTTCATTGTTACTGCGAAAATCAACTTTGTTTATCGAATATATTCAACAGCTCATTATTTTATTCACTGCACATAAATAAAGGGAATTCGTTTCTTGTCTATGTATAATTTGGTACGCTTTCTATTGATGCTTGTGTTGCTTAGCATATATCAGAACTTAACTTTGCGTATTTGATGATCTCTTTCATTCTGATATATTATGTTTGCTTTTGCTTAATAGTCTAACATTGCAATGCACACTTGAAAATAAACGTCCATTGCTTTCCTTTGTTAATATTCAATACAAATTCAATCTTCATCTCTAACTTTGAAAGGCAGTTAACATAGATGTTTTTGAATTTTGTTTGCATTTT
Organism: Moniezia expansa; assembly: GCA_019097775.1. Lineage (NCBI taxonomy): Eukaryota > Metazoa > Platyhelminthes > Cestoda > Cyclophyllidea > Anoplocephalidae > Moniezia > Moniezia expansa. The sequence continues at coordinate 3,595 of JADFDV010000250.1, forward strand.
AATAAAAATGATTTGTATTTCTACATGATGATTCTGTAATTGACAATAAGCTAATTGCTTAAAATAATTCTGCATCATTATACTTCATTGTTACTGCGAAAATCAACTTTGTTTATCGAATATATTCAACAGCTCATTATTTTATTCACTGCACATAAATAAAGGGAATTCGTTTCTTGTCTATGTATAATTTGGTACGCTTTCTATTGATGCTTGTGTTGCTTAGCATATATCAGAACTTAACTTTGCGTATTTGATGATCTCTTTCATTCTGATATATTATGTTTGCTTTTGCTTAATAGTCTAACATTGCAATGCACACTTGAAAATAAACGTCCATTGCTTTCCTTTGTTAATATTCAATACAAATTCAATCTTCATCTCTAACTTTGAAAGGCAGTTAACATAGATGTTTTTGAATTTTGTTTGCATTTTAATAAAAATGATTTGTATTTCTACATGATGATTCTGTAACTTGACAAATAAGCTAATTGCTTAAAATAATTCTGCATCATTATACTTCATTGTTACTGCGAAAATCAACTTTGTTTATCGAATATATTCAACAGCTCATTATTTTATTCACTGCACATAAATAAAGGGAATTCGTTTCTTGTCTATGTATAATTTGGTACGCTTTCTATTGATGCTTGTGTTGCTTAGCATATATCAGAACTTAACTTTGCGTATTTGATGATCTCTTTCATTCTGATATATTATGTTTGCTTTTGCTTAATAGTCTAACATTGCAATGCACACTTGAAAATAAACGTCCATTGCTTTCCTTTGTTAATATTCAATACAAATTCAATCTTCATCTCTAACTTTGAAAGGCAGTTAACATAGATGTTTTTGAATTTTGTTTGCATTTTAATAAAAATGATTTGTATTTCTACATGATGATTCTGTAATTGACAAATAAGCTAATTGCTTAAAATAATTCTGCATCATTATACTTCATTGTTACTGCGAAATCAACTTTGTTTATCGAATATATTCAACAGCTCATTATTTTATTCACTGCACATAAATAAAGGGAATTCGTTTCTTGTCTATGTATAATTTGGTACGCTTTCTATTGATGCTTGTGTTGCTTAGCATATATCAGAACTTAACTTTGCGTATTTGATGATCTCTTTCATTCTGATATATTATGTTTGCTTTTGCTTAATAGTCTAACATTGCAATGCACACTTGAAAATAAACGTCCATTGCTTTCCTTTGTTAATATTCAATACAAATTCAATCTTCATCTCTAACTTTGAAAGGCAGTTAACATAGATGTTTTTGAATTTTGTTTGCATTTTAATAAAAATGATTTGTATTTCTACATGATGATTCTGTAACTGACAATAAGCTAATTGCTTAAAATAATTCTGCATCATTATACTTCATTGTTACTGCGAAATCAACTTTGTTTATCGAATATATTCAACAGCTCATTATTTTATTCACTGCACATAAATAAAGGGAATTCGTTTCTTGTCTATGTATAATTTGGTACGCTTTCTATTGATGCTTGTGTTGCTTAGCATATATCAGAACTTAACTTTGCGTATTTGATGATCTCTTTCATTCTGATATATTATGTTTGCTTTTGCTTAATAGTCTAACATTGCAATGCACACTTGAAAATAAACGTCCATTGCTTTCCTTTGTTAATATTCAATACAAATTCAATCTTCATCTCTAACTTTGAAAGGCAGTTAACATAGATGTTTTTGAATTTTGTTTGCATTTTAATAAAAATGATTTGTATTTCTACATGATGATTCTGTAATTGACTAATAAGCCTAATTGCTTAAAATAATTCTGCATCATTATACTTCATTGTTACTGCGAAATCAACTTTGTTTATCGAATATATTCAACAGCTCATTATTTTATTCACTGCACATAAATAAGGGAATTCGTTTCTTGTCTATGTATAATTTGGTACGCTTTCTATTGATGCTTGTGTTGCTTAGCATATATCAGAACTTAACTTTGCGTATTTGATGATCTCTTTCATTCTGATATATTATGTTTGCTTTTGCTTAATAGTCTAACATTGCAATGCACACTTGAAAATAAACGTCCATTGCTTTCCTTTGTTAATATTCAATACAAATTCAATCTTCATCTCTAACTTTGAAAGGCAGTTAACATAGATGTTTTTGAATTTTGTTTGCATTTTAATAAAAATGATTTGTATTTCTACATGATGATTCTGTAATTGACAAATAGCTAATTGCTTAAAATAATTCTGCATCATTATACTTCATTGTTACTGCGAAATCAACTTTGTTTATCGAATATATTCAACAGCTCATTATTTTATTCATTGCACATAAATAAAGGGAATTCGTTTCTTGTCTATGTATAATTTGGTACGCTTTTCTATTGATGCTTGTGTTGCTTAGCATATATCAGAACTTAACTTTGCGTATTTGATGATCTCTTTCATTCTGATATATTATGTTTGCTTTTGCTTAATAGTCTAACATTGCAATGCACACTTGAAAATAAACGTCCATTGCTTTCCTTTGTTAATATTCAATACAAATTCAATCTTCATCTCTAACTTTGAAAGGCAGTTAACATAGATGTTTTTGAATTTTGTTTGCATTTTAATAAAAATGATTTGTATTTCTACATGATGATTCTGTAATTGACTAATAAGCCTAATTGCTTAAAATAATTCTGCATCATTATACTTCATTGTTACTGCGAAATCAACTTTGTTTATCGAATATATTCAACAGCTCATTATTTTATTCATTGCACATAAATAAGGGAATTCGTTCTTGTCTATGTATAATTTGGTACGCTTTCTATTGATGCTTGTGTTGCTTAGCATATATCAGAACTTAACTTTGCGTATTTGATGATCTCTTTCATTCTGATATATTATGTTTGCTTTTGCTTAATAGTCTAACATTGCAATGCACACTTGAAAATAAACGTCCATTGCTTTCCTTTGTTAATATTCAATACAAATTCAATCTTCATCTCTAACTTTGAAAGGCAGTTAACATAGATGTTTTTGAATTTTGTTTGCATTTTAATAAAAATGATTTGTATTTCTACATGATGATTCTGTAATTGACTAATTAGCCCAATTGCTTAAAATAATTCTGCATCATTATACTCCATTGTTACTGCGAAATTCAACTTTGTTTATCGAATATTTTCAACTGCTCATTATTTTATTCATTGCACAGAAATTAAGGGAATTCGTTCCTTGTCTATGTATAATTTGGTACGCTTTCTATTGATGCTTGTGTTGCTTAGCATATATCAGAACTTAACTTTGCGTATTTGATGATCTCTTTCATTCTGATATATTATGTTTGCTTTTGCTTAATAGTCTAACATTGCAATGCACTACTTGAAAATAAACGTCCATTGCTTTCCTTTGTTAATATTCAATACAAATTCAATCTTCATCTCTAACTTTGAAAGGCAGTTAACATAGATGTTTTTGAATTTTGTTTGCATTTTAATAAAAATGATTTGTATTTCTACATGATGATTCTGTAATTGACTAATTAGCCCAATTGCTTAAAATAATTCTGCATCATTATACTCCATTGTTACTGCGAAATTCAACTTTGTTTATCGAATATATTCAACAGCTCATTATTTTATTCACTGCACATAAATAAAGGGAATTCGTTTCTTGTCTATGTATAATTTGGTACGCTTTCTATTGATGCTTGTGTTGCTTAGCATATATCAGAACTTAACTTTGCGTATTTGATGATCTCTTTCATTCTGATATATTATGTTTGCTTTTGCTTAATAGTCTAACATTGCAATGCACACTTGAAAATAAACGTCCATTGCTTTCCTTTGTTAATATTCAATACAAATTCAATCTTCATCTCTAACTTTGAAAGGCAGTTAACATAGATGTTTTTGAATTTTGTTTGCATTTTAATAAAAATGATTTGTATTTCTACATGATGATTCTCTAATTGACTAATAAGCTCAATTGCTTAAAATAATTCTGCATCATTATACTTCATTGTTACTGCGAAATCAACTTTGTTTATCGAATATATTCAACAGCTCATTATTTTATTCATTGCACATAAATAAAGGGAATTCGTTTCTTGTCTATGTATAATTTGGTACGCTTTCTATTGATGCTTGTGTTGCTTAGCATATATCAGAACTTAACTTTGCGTATTTGATGATCTCTTTCATTCTGATATATTATGTTTGCTTTTGCTTAATAGTCTAACATTGCAATGCACACTTGAAAATAAACGTCCATTGCTTTCCTTTGTTAATATTCAATACAAATTCAATCTTCATCTCTAACTTTGAAAGGCAGTTAACATAGATGTTTTTGAATTTTGTTTGCATTTTAATAAAAATGATTTGTATTTCTACATGATGATTCTGTAATTGACAAATAAGCTAATTGCTTAAAATAATTCTGCATCATTATACTTCATTGTTACTGCGAAATCAACTTTGTTTATCGAATATATTCAACAGCTCATTATTTTATTCACTTGCACATAAATAAAGGGAATTCGTTTCTTGTCTATGTATAATTTGGTACGCTTTCTATTGATGCTTGTGTTGCTTAGCATATATCAGAACTTAACTTTGCGTATTTGATGATCTCTTTCATTCTGATATATTATGTTTGCTTTTGCTTAATAGTCTAACATTGCAATGCACACTTGAAAATAAACGTCCATTGCTTTCCTTTGTTAATATTCAATACAAATTCAATCTTCATCTCTAACTTTGAAAGGCAGTTAACATAGATGTTTTTGAATTTTGTTTGCATTTTAATAAAAATGATTTGTATTTCTACATGATGATTCTGTAATTGACTAATAAGCTTAACTGCTTAAAATAATTCTGCATCATTATACTTCCATTGTTACTGCGAAATTCAACTTTGTTTATCGAATATATTCAACAGCTCATTATTTTATTCATTGCACATAAATAAAGGGAATTCGTTTCCTTGTCTATGTATAATTTGGTACGCTTTCTATTGATGCTTGTGTTGCTTAGCATATATCAGAACTTAACTTTGCGTATTTGATGATCTCTTTCATTCTGATATATTATGTTTGCTTTTGCTTAATAGTCTAACATTGCAAAGCATACTTGAAAATAAACGTCCATTGCTTTCCTTTGTTAATATTCAATACAAATTCAATCTTCATCTCTAACTTTGAAAGGCAGTTAACATAGATGTTTTTGAATTTTGTTTGCATTTTAATAAAAATGATTTGTATTTCTACATGATGATTCTGTAATTGACAAATAAGCTAATTGCTTAAAATAATTCTGCATCATTATACTTCATTGTTACTGCGAAAATCAACTTTGTTTATCGAATATATTCAACAGCTCATTATTTTATTCACTGCACATAAATAAAGGGAATTCGTTTCTTGTCTATGTATAATTTGGTACGCTTTCTATTGATGCTTGTGTTGCTTAGCATATATCAGAACTTAACTTTGCGTATTTGATGATCTCTTTCATTCTGATATATTATGTTTGCTTTTGCTTAATAGTCTAACATTGCAATGCACACTTGAAAATAAACGTCCATTGCTTTCCTTTGTTAATATTCAATACAAATTCAATCTTCATCTCTAACTTTGAAAGGCAGTTAACATATATGTTTTTATATTTTGTTTGCATTTAAATAAAAATGATTTGTATTTCTACATGAAGATTCTGTAATTGACAAATAAGCCTAATTGCTTAAAATAATTCTGCATCATTATACTTCATTGTTACTGCGAAAATCAACTTTGTTTATCGAATATATTCAACAGCTCATTATTTTATTCATTGCACATAAATAAAGGGAATTCGTTTCTTGTCTATGTATAATTTGGTACGCTTTCTATTGATGCTTGTGTTGCTTAGCATATATCAGAACTTAACTTTGCGTATTTGATGATCTCTTTCATTCTGATATATTATGTTTGCTTTTGCTTAATAGTCTAACATTGCAATGCACACTTGAAAATAAACGTCCATTGCTTTCCTTTGTTAATATTCAATACAAATTCAATCTTCATCTCTAACTTTGAAAGGCAGTTAACATAGATGTTTTTGAATTTTGTTTGCATTTTAATAAAAATGATTTGTATTTCTACATGATGATTCTGTAATTGACAATAAGCTAAATTGCTTAAAATAATTCTGCATCATTATACTTCATTGTTACTGCGAAAATCAACTTTGTTTATCGAATATATTCAACAGCTCATTATTTTATTCATTGCACATAAATAAAGGGAATTCGTTCTTGTCTATGTATAATTTGGTACGCTTTCTATTGATGCTTGTGTTGCTTAGCATATATCAGAACTTAACTTTGCGTATTTGATGATCTCTTTCATTCTGATATATTATGTTTGCTTTTGCTTAATAGTCTAACATTGCAATGCACACTTGAAAATAAACGTCCATTGCTTTCCTTTGTTAATATTCAATACAAATTCAATCTTCATCTCTAACTTTGAAAGGCAGTTAACATAGATGTTTTTGAATTTGTTTGCATTTTAATAAAAATGATTTGTATTTCTACATGATGATTCTGTAATTGACAAATAAGCTAATTGCTTAAAATAATTCTGCATCATTATACTTCATTGTTACTGCGAAAATCAACTTTGTTTATCGAATATATTCAACAGCTCATTATTTTATTCACTGCACATAAATAAAGGGAATTCGTTTCTTGTCTATGTATAATTTGGTACGCTTTCTATTGATGCTTGTGTTGCTTAGCATATATCAGAACTTAACTTTGCGTATTTGATGATCTCTTTCATTCTGATATATTATGTTTGCTTTTGCTTAATAGTCTAACATTGCAATGCACACTTGAAAATAAACGTCCATTGCTTTCCTTTGTTAATATTCAATACAAATTCAATCTTCATCTCTAACTTTGAAAGGCAGTTAACATAGATGTTTTTGAATTTTGTTTGCATTTTAATAAAAATGATTTGTATTTCTACATGGTGATTCTGTTATTGACAAATAAGCTAAATTGCTTAAAATAATTCTGCATCATTATACTTCATTGTTACTGCGAAAATCAACTTTGTTTATCGAATATATTCAACAGCTCATTATTTTATTCACTGCACATAAATAAAGGGAATTCGTTTCTTGTCTATGTATAATTTGGTACGCTTTCTATTGATGCTTGTGTTGCTTAGCATATATCAGAACTTAACTTTGCGTATTTGATGATCTCTTTCATTCTGATATATTATGTTTGCTTTTGCTTAATAGTCTAACATTGCAATGCACACTTGAAAATAAACGTCCATTGCTTTCCTTTGTTAATATTCAATACAAATTCAATCTTCATCTCTAACTTTGAAAGGCAGTTAACATAGATGTTTTTGAATTTTGTTTGCATTTTAATAAAAATGATTTGTATTTCTACATGATGATTCTGTAATTGACAAATAAGCTAATTGCTTAAAATAATTCTGCATCATTATACTTCATTGTTACTGCGAAAATCAACTTTGTTTATCGAATATATTCAACAGCTCATTATTTTATTCACTGCACATAAATAAAGGGAATTCGTTTCTTGTCTATGTATAATTTGGTACGCTTTCTATTGATGCTTGTGTTGCTTAGCATATATCAGAACTTAACTTTGCGTATTTGATGATCTCTTTCATTCTGATATATTATGTTTGCTTTTGCTTAATAGTCTAACATTGCAATGCACACTTGAAAATAAACGTCCATTGCTTTCCTTTGTTAATATTCAATACAAATTCAATCTTCATCTCTAACTTTGAAAGGCAGTTAACATAGATGTTTTTGAATTTTGTTTGCATTTTAATAAAAATGATTTGTATTTCTACATGATGATTCTGTAATTGACAAATAAGCTAATTGCTTAAAATAATTCTGCATCATTATACTTCATTGTTACTGCGAAAATCAACTTTGTTTATCGAATATATTCAACAGCTCATTATTTTATTCACTGCACATAAATAAAGGGAATTCGTTTCTTGTCTATGTATAATTTGGTACGCTTTCTATTGATGCTTGTGTTGCTTAGCATATATCAGAACTTAACTTTGCGTATTTGATGATCTCTTTCATTCTGATATATTATGTTTGCTTTTGCTTAATAGTCTAACATTGCAATGCACACTTGAAAATAAACGTCCATTGCTTTCCTTTGTTAATATTCAATACAAATTCAATCTTCATCTCTAACTTTGAAAGGCAGTTAACATAGATGTTTTTGAATTTTGTTTGCATTTTAATAAAAATGATTTGTATTTCTACATGATGATTCTGTAATTGACAAATAAGCTTAATTGCTTAAAATAATTCTGCATCATTATACTTCATTGTTACTGCGAAAATCAACTTTGTTTATCGAATATATTCAACAGCTCATTATTTTATTCATTGCACATAAATAAAGGGAATTCGTTTCTTGTCTATGTATAATTTGGTACGCTTTCTATTGATGCTTGTGTTGCTTAGCATATATCAGAACTTAACTTTGCGTATTTGATGATCTCTTTCATTCTGATATATTATGTTTGCTTTTGCTTAATAGTCTAACATTGCAATGCACACTTGAAAATAAACGTCCATTGCTTTCCTTTGTTAATATTCAATACAAATTCAATCTTCATCTCTAACTTTGAAAGGCAGTTAACATAGATGTTTTTGAATTTTGTTTGCATTTTAATAAAAATGATTTGTATTTCTACATGATGATTCTGTATTTGACAAATAAGCTTACATGCTTAAAATAATTCTGCATCATTATACTTCATTGTTACTGCGAAAATCAACTTTGTTTATCGAATATATTCAACAGCTCATTATTTTATTCATTGCACATAAATAAAGGGAATTCGTTTCTTGTCTATGTATAATTTGGTACGCTTTCTATTGATGCTTGTGTTGCTTAGCATATATCAGAACTTAACTTTGCGTATTTGATGATCTCTTTCATTCTGATATATTATGTTTGCTTTTGCTTAATAGTCTAACATTGCAATGCACACTTGAAAATAAACGTCCATTGCTTTCCTTTGTTAATATTCAATACAAATTCAATCTTCATCTCTAACTTTGAAAGGCAGTTAACATAGATGTTTTTGAATTTTGTTTGCATTTTAATAAAAATGATTTGTATTTCTACATGATGATTCTGTATTTGACAAATAAGCTTACATGCTTAAAATAATTCTGCATCATTATACTTCATTGTTACTGCGAAAATCAACTTTGTTTATCGAATATATTCAACAGCTCATTATTTTATTCATTGCACATAAATAAAGGGAATTCGTTTCTTGTCTATGTATAATTTGGTACGCTTTCTATTGATGCTTGTGTTGCTTAGCATATATCAGAACTTAACTTTGCGTATTTGATGATCTCTTTCATTCTGATATATTATGTTTGCTTTTGCTTAATAGTTTAACATTGCAATGCACACTTGAAAATAAACGTCCATTGCTTTCCTTTGTTAATATTCAATACAAATTCAATCTTCATCTCTAACTTTGAAAGGCAGTTAACATAGATGTTTTTGAATTTTGTTTGCATTTTAATAAAAATGATTTGTATTTCTACATGATGATTCTGTAACTGACAAATAAGCTTAATTGCTTAAAATAATTCTGCATCATTATACTTCATTGTTACTGCGAAAATCAACTTTGTTTATCGAATATATTCAACAGCTCATTATTTTATTTCTTATAGGTAAATAAAAAGAATTCGTTTCTTGTCTATGTATAATTTGGTACGCTTTTCTATTGATGCTTGTGTTGCTTAGCATATATCAGAACTTAACTTTGCGTATTTGATGATCTCTGTCATTCTGATATATTATTTTTGCTTTTGCTTAATAGTTTAACATTGCAATGCACACTTGAAAATAAACGTCCATTGCATTCCTTTGTTAATATTCAATACAAATTCAATCTTCATCTCTAACTTTGAAAGGCAGTTAACATAGATGTTTTTTAATGTTGTTTGCATTTTAATAAAAATTATTTGTATTTCTACATGATGATTCTGTAACTTGACAAATAAGCTTAATTGCTTAAAATAATTCTGCAGTCCTTATACTTCATTTTTACTACTGCGAAAATCAACTTTGTTTATCGAATATTTCACAGCTCATTTAATTTCTGTGCCATGCCTCACCATAATGAGCCGTTTGCCCTATATTCGATCCACCAAGTTGCATTTCGCAGTCACACTGGCGTATCGGAGGCAGACGTAGGGGAAGCAAGGGGGCGAAGGGAGGCCAGGCAGAGCAGCAGGAGAAAGACCAAAGCCGGGGGAGGGAAAAGGCAAAACAAAAGGCAAAAAAAGGATGTAACTGCTTAAAGTTCGCAGATGAAGAGTGAATTTGCTATTGAATATTACCAAAGGCCCGCAATGTGCGTTCTTTCAAGTCTGCTGTTGCCCATGTTAGCCTCTCCGCCACAACGCCCACATCCTCGCTCCAGACCTGCACAAGTGATCCATCAAATACGCCAAGTTAAGTTTCTGATCTCTGCCAGCCCCCCCCCCCACCTGCCTCCTCGCAAGAACGTACCAAACGTCTCTATCTGACACGGACCGCACTTTCCCTTAATTTCTGTGCACTGACTCACCATACTGCCGTTGAAAATATTCGTAACACACCAGTTGATTTCGCGTAACACCTGGAGTATATGCGACAATTATTGTAAGCCTTCGAGCTAATAGTCAATTACAAGCATTCATGCAGAAATTACAAATCACTTTTTATTAACAACTGCAACAAACAATCAAAAAATACATGTCTAACTTGCCTTTACGAGTTAGAAGATGAAGATTGAATTGTATTGAATATGCACATGGACGAAAGCATATGACGTCATTTTGTAAGTGTGCATTGCAATAATTAACTCTAACAAGCAAACATATAATCAGTATGGAAGGACGTCTCCTAAAGCGCCTATGTAAGATCTGAATATGCGCTAAGCACACAATGCATCAATAGAACACGTACAAAATATTCATAGTGGACAAGTGAAGAATCCTTCATTTCTGTGCACATGCATTACATAAGAGCACGCCCCCCTGTTGCACCTCTTCGATCCACAAAGTTGAATTTCCGCCCTACACCCGGCGTATAATGCTGCAGACTTATTTTCAGCATTGGCGCTAATAGTCCCTCCAGCCTCATCATGTAGACATCCCAATCCTTTCTTCAACTGCCAACCCATTCCCACCCACATCTCTGTTACCTGCCTTTCACCGGTAGCGCTGCGCTGCCTTTGTCTTGCATATTACCCCGGCACGCCTGACGTTTATTTTTCAGTGGCCTTGCACATTCGCGTTCTCGCAGGTCGCCGCCCCCCCCCCCCCCACCCCTCACTATTCCTACGACTGCCAGGATCATGCCCCCCCTCGCCCCAACGTTCAGCTGTTTTCTCCTGCTATGGCTGTAAGCGCCCCGTGCATCCCTGCCACCGTTACCACTTTATATCGCAAGGCCCGCCTTCCCTCCTTCCTGTGCAATGAATAACCAATGAGCCGTGAAATCTTCGCTAAACCAAGTGCCTTTCGCGTACCCTGGCGCTACGCTGCGAATTCTTTAAGCCATTGGGCTAATTAGGCACTTCCCGAATCCTCCTGTAGAAATCCAAATCCTTTTTATTCCCCGAACCCCACCTTCCCCACCATCTCTGTTCCATGCCTTTCCACGTAGCGCTGATAGCTGCATTGGCTTGCATCTCACCCGGGCCCGCCCTGGACGTAGGCTTTTCCCGTATGCTTGCCCTGTTAGCCTCTTCCGCCACCGCCACCCTCCTCTATTCCGCCTGCACGTGATTCATCCAATCCGCCGTTACGTTCGATCTCTGCTCACGCACACAAGCCTCACTCGCCACGTCCCCCTATCTTATCTGCACCCGGTGCCACGCCTTCCGTCATTCTGTGGCCATGCATCAAATACGGCAGTTGGAACTATTCGATCCCCCCGTTGCCTTTCGCCGCGTCCCCATGGCGTATAATGCTGCCAGACTGCTTTAAGCCATTGGGCTAATCGTCCCCTTACCGCGCATCCTGTAGCCCTCCCCCTCATTTTTATTAAAATGTCCACCCCCATTCACAACCTCTCAGTTCCCTGCCTTCCAAAGGTCGCGATGAAGCTTGCCTTTGTTATTGCCATCTTACCCCCCAAGGAACGCAATGGCCGTTTCTTTTCCGTGGGCCCCTTGCACTATTCGGCCTATTCAGCCCCCGCACACAAATATCAGAATGCAGAGATCATCAAATCCGCCACACGTTACGTTTCTGATTTGGACCTTACAGCAACACTGCATCCACTCGAACCGTCCCCCCTCTATATCGGGACACGGAACGACTTCCCTTCCTTTTGTGCCAATGCATACAACCTGCGCAGTTGCAAATCTCGGCTACACCCAGTTGACTTTCGCAGTACCCCTGGAGTCTCAGGCTGCCGGACTTTTACGCCAATTGGGGCTACTTCGTCAATTACACGCCTCCTCTGTCGACCTACACCATTTTTTATGTAAATGAAACCAATTCAAAACATCTATGTTAACTGCCTTTCAAAGTAGAGATGAAGATTGAATTTGTATGAATATAACGAAAGCAGATGGCCGTTCTTTTCTTGTGTGCTTTGCAATGTTGACTATGCAAGCAAACCATCATTATCAGCATGAAGTGTCATCAATACGCCAAAGTTAGTTGCTCATATGTGCTACCATCACGCTCCATAGAAACACGTACCAAATTATCCATAGACAGGAACGAATTCCTTATTTCTGTGCTGCATAATATGAGCGTTGAAAATATTCGTCAACACAAGATTGAGTTTTCGCAGTACATGGAGTATAATGTGCCGACATATTTTAAGCAGTGGGCTATTAGGTCAGACGAATCATCATGTAGAATACAATCTTTTTATTAAAATGCAAACTTCAAAACTCTCTGTTAACTGCCTTTCAAAGTTCGGAGCGTGAATTTGTTGGATTTCGGACAAGCATGGCACGTTATTTTTAAGTGTGCATTGCAATATTAGACTATTAAGAAAAGCAACATAATATTCAGAATGAAGAGACATCCCAATCCGAAAGTGTTCTGATATTGCTAAGCAACACAAGCATCAATAGAAAACGTCACCAAATAGTACATAGACAAGGCCGTTCCCTTATTATGTGCACATGAATAAATATGAGCAGGTTGAAATATTTCGTATAAACAAGTTGAATTTCGCAGCACAATGAGTATATTTAGATGCCGCTTATTTTAGCATTGGTACTAGTCAATACGATCCATATGTGAAAATACAACTCATGTTTTATTAAAATGCAAACAAATTCAAACACTCTATGTTCATGCCTTTCCAGTGAGATGAGATGGTTTGTATTGAAATTAACAAGGGGCATGGCGTTTTATTTTTAAGTGTGCTGCAATATTGCTATATAAGCCCAGCAATCCTAATATTCAGTGAAGGTCATCAAATCGCCAAAGTTAAGTTCTGCTTATGCTAGCCACAAGCATCAATAGAAACGTACCAAATTATTGACAAGGAACGAATTCCCTTATTTGTTGCAATGAATATATATGAGCGTTGAAATTATTCGTAAACAAAGTTGATTTCGCAGTAACAATGGAGTAATGATGCAGAATTTTAAGATTGGGCTAATTGTCATTACAGAATCATGTGTAAAAATACAAATCATTTATTTAAAATGCACAAAATTCAAAAACTCTGTTAACTGCCTTTCAAAGTTGAGTGTTGATTTGTATTGTATAACACAAGAAGCAATGGACGTTATTTTCAAGGTGCTTGCATGTACTAAGCAAAAGCAAACATATATATAGTCTGAACGGGTCATCAATAGCACAGTTAGTTCTGATATATGTCAAGCACACAAGCATAATGAAACAGTACCAAATTATACTAGACAAGAAACGCATTCCTTATTTCTGGGAATGAATAAAATATGAGTTTGAAAATCCATCTAACACGTTGATTGCAGTGACGGAGTCTAAGGAGTGCATTTTTTCAAATATTTAAGCAATTGGCCATTATCAAATTACACGAATCATCATGTAGAAATACAATCATTTTATTAAATGCAAACAAAATTAAAATCACATCTATGTTAACCTGCTTTCAGTTGGATGAAGATTGAATTTGTATTGAATATTAAACAAGGAAAGCAATACGTTATTTTCAAGTGCTTTGCAATGTAACTATTAGCAAAAGCAAACAAAATATATCAGAATGAAAGAGATCATCAAATCGCAAAAGTTAAGTTCTGAATATGCTAAGCAACACAGCATCAATAGAAAACGTACCAAAATAATAGACAAGGAACGAATTCCTTTATTTGTGCATGAATAAAATAAGAGCGTTGAAATATTCGATAAACAAAGTTGATTTCGCAGTAACAGGGAGTAATGATGCAGAATTATTGAAGCATTGCTAATTTAGTCAATTACAGAATCATCATGTAAAAATACAAATCATTTTATTAAAATGACAACAAATTCAAAAACAATCTATGTTAATGCCTTCAAAGTGAGAGATGAAGATTGATTGTATTGAATATTAACAAGGAAAGCAATGGACGTTTTTTCAGTATGCTTTGCAATGTGACTATTCAGCAAAAGCAAACATAATATATCGATGAAGAGATCATCAAACGCAAAGTTAAGTTCTGATATATGTAAGCAACACAAGCATCAATAGAAACGTACCAAATTATAATAGACAAAGAACGAATTCCTTAATTCTGTGCATGCACATAAAAT
>JADFDV010000251.1:0-124373 GCA_019097775.1 Moniezia expansa
ACGTGATTACATTATTCGTTCTATTCTCCTGTAAATTACATTCTGAAGTAAGACACCTCCCTCAACATCGGCTGGCAGCGGTATGAACAGATCGAGTCAACCACATTTACAACGAGTAAAACAATACTTATATTCATCTATACCAATGTGCAATGCAATTGCACCCGACGTCCATGCCCGATTCGACACTTGAAGGCCACGAAACTCACGAATAAGCGGCCAGCACTTATGAAACAAATACAAACGATAAAAACCGGTCAAAAAAAGTTAAATTATTTTTAATTTGCACTATCCACGAAACTTTTAATTTCAAGATTGTTGCGGGCAATGGTATTGGGTCGAAGAGCGAGATGACGATGGAGTTAAATTCACGGGCGGCCCTCTTATTCCCATGTAGCGGGAAGAGTCACAGAAAAAAGAAGAGTTGTTAGAAGGTTTTATTTTAATTTATTAAGCCCCGTTTTCCTTTTTTTCAAATAAATGCTTTAACAGAAGCAGTAGTCACATTTGAAAAGGGCTAATTGCAATAAACTTGTATCAATGCAGTCATCGAAAAAAAAATTGTAATGGCTTAAATTTCTGGTCTTCTGTATAGTTGGAACCGGCATGCATTGGCCATTCGAAACAAAACAATTACACCGTCAACCTCAATAAATATCCAGAGTGCTAATTTGATGTAATCTAGAGGTTACCGCTTTTTAAAGTAAATGCTTGACCAAAATCAAGTACCACCGTCTTTTAAGTCATGGGACTGTACCAAATTTCATCATCCATCAACTGCTGCGTTTAATATTTTTGGCTGTCCAATTGAACTGTGATGGTAGAATTCAGGTGTTATTTTTTTATTAGCGACAGCTTGTATTAAATGATTGGGTAGGGCACTAAAACACGACCAACCACTGATTATGCGATGTAATGTAATACCGACAAATTGATCCACTCCCTGTGCTTTCATCTTGGCACCTGCATAAATGACATTTTCTATAGGCATATTATTATGCAATAAAATTGAGACTATTGGTCCATCAATGATTTTTCGCTGAAAAAGCGGACTTTCATTAAAATTATAGCCACAAGGTTGTCAGTTTCCGACATAAGTAAGCTTAAACTCGAAATAAAAATCTGAAAAATTATTCCAAAATGACTATGGTTTAACGTGCCCGTCATGACATGGGGCAACTGAATACTATGCCAGTGAGCTGACCAATTGAGGAGGTATGTTTCAATCCTTACCGTTACGAGAGTGTAAGTCCACCAAACAGCGGTTCGCATTTGACAAAACCCCTTGGGAAAGGAAACTGAAACAATTTGCCTACATGATGCACTGATAACAACATATCAGTTGTAATTATTTTGAAACAATGAACACCTTTGCATTGCCTTGTAATGAGGTTTCGGAATAGTGAGCAAAACTGGACGCGGAATGTTTTTGCTGCGCCATAGTATATTTCTCTTTTTCTTATTCATCCAACACAGAATCAATTCGGAAAAAGTTAATCAAGGAAATATTTGGAAGAATATGCGCTTACAAGCAAACTCACGCAAACGATGAAGCCTTTCACTTTCACCCAAAACAAAAAGCAAACCGAGCACTTTTTAAATGATATGCAGTTCCAAATTTATTTAATTTATTAGATTTCACTTAAACAAGTGTAATGATATCAGGGAAATTGTTTCAACCTGATCATTAAATAGTAACCAATCGGTAACTAAATTTCCCGATTTATGAGACAATGCTTCCACCACATGTTTCATTGGTTAAATACGATGTGTTCCTGTGCTCATTACAAAGAAGCAGGATATAAGAGTCCAAACGTTAGAAAATAACATTTTAACTTATATAGGAACCACCAATCCAAAGCACACGAAGGCTTGCACGAGCTGGACCACGTTCCATCATCGTATAAAGCCCTGTACTACTGTCACTTGTGATAGCAAAAATTCGCAAGCAAAAGACGGGAAATTTAAATTAGCTTCTTCCTCCAAGGTAGGAAAAAATACCAGATTGAACAACAATCCTTGGAAGAGGAATGGACAGAAAACAATCAGTTGTGGATTCAACAAGTTCCAGCCACCAGCAACCATAGATGTTGTTACTACAGGAAGAGTTAGATCGAAGACTGCCACCAAAGAAAAGCGCGGAAACGGACATGTCCCGTTCGCCGCGACTACATCACAAGTTTTTGAGAATTAATCCGTCAGGTCACAATTAATTGTGCTGAAAGAGGATTTGCTTCTCCTCCGGGTTCAGAGATGAAATAAGCGGATGACAATCGCCGCCATATCAACCCTTATGACTCAAGCGTTGCTTTCGGTATGCGAAAAGCACTTCAAGCGGAAACAGGGAAAAAGCGGAACTTGATAACGGGTAGTTCTTATAACCGCACCCAAAATGACAAGATTTGGGTCAACTAACTATGAAAAATTATAAAAAATTGCATTCCCCAGCTTTGAGCAAACCGGAAATTTCATGTGACTTGAATAGTCCTTAATGCAATATGACACTTTGATGCATTTTCGAAGTTCTGAGAAAAAATGTTAATAGATTGTCATAAAATTTACCAGATATTCATTCAAGCTGTCCACCAAACATCATGCAGTATCACCATTTTCTTTTAAAGGCTTATTACTCCTAAATTCTTTAAGTTATGCAGACGTTCCAGTTAGTAAAGCGCTTGCATGAAGGCCTTTCTAACCTGTTAATAATATTCGAAATTTCCGTTTTTAAACAAATTCCGTTATTGGCAAGATTTTGGAATTGGAGGCTTACAAGAGAGACCTCGAAAGACAAGTAACCGAACTTAAGGCCAAATGTGAGCAAATTGAAAAAACGTGCAGCAGAACAGCGCAAGTTGAAGAAAAGAAGCATCAGGACGAAATCCAGTTTCTTAAACGTAACAACCAACAACTGAAGGTTTGTTGCTTACCTTATCCGATTCCAACATACTGCAATTTATGTTCAAAGTTTGAACTTTATATCAAGTTCTGCGTAACTTCAAAGATGTAGCAACATTCTGTTAAGAGATTTATTAAACTTTGTACCTTATAAAATTTATTTCAGACGCAACTCGAGGGGATTATCAATCCTAAAAAATGATCGAAAGCCACAGTGTCTCTCCATTTGAATGCCATGAACGCTAAATAAATTATTACAAATGCACCATTGCCATTTTATGACAGACTTTAAGTATAAAAAATACCTACTAGCTTCAAAAGTTTGTACTCTATCTAGAGTGAATCAAATAGAAGTAAATTGCAGGTAGGCAGGAAGTAATTTATTAAACAACTTAAACTTACAAGATCAAGATCAAGCCAACAAGGTTGTAAAAGAGGTATCTATTTTCAATAGCAAAAATAAACCTATTTTTCGTTTTCTAGGAGTGTTGCTTGTGATTGTTTTCAAAGTAGGTGAAATCCTAAAGCAAAATGATGCAATAGGTAATTTCATTTTTCTAAATGTCTGTCAAACCTGTAACTATATAGAATTATAATTGAATGCTTTAAGTAGGTTTGGAATAGTTCATCAATTAGTTTTCAAGTTGAGTGATGTTGATGAAGTCATTTGAGAAATCGTATGAAATAAATGTTAATGGTAGGAAGTAATTGCTAAAGAATAATAATAGCATATACCAGGAGGAAAAACTGCACTCAAAACCAGCGCCTTCGTTTTTGAATCGAGCTGAGGAGGAACTATGAAAAATTAAAATTAATCGATCACTCAATAATTGATGAAGTGGTAAAAATTTGAAAAATACTAACACGTTACTGAAAAATCATCAGCGTCTGTAAAAACCTCCCGCATGAAACCTGCCCACTCCTTGCGAATTGTCCCCAACTCTGCGTCATCATTGACCGATTTTAGCTAGTTTCACAAATAGTAAAATCATTAATTATATATAGTGACTATCCATTGCTATGGAAGGATGAAATTTGAATGCGTGGTAGAATGGATTTTGGAAAAGTTGGTCATTTACTGTGACGCAAACGACAAAGCATATTTTGATTTAATTCCTTCCAAATTAAAAATAGGCGCTATTGGTCAAAATTAAATAGCTTTCAACACTTTATTTATGTCACCTGCTACAGTTAAGCTAAATGAGCAACCCTTTAATTCCCTGATAAGGTGTACCTCTTCCTAAGCCATCTCTTAAAACTGCGATACAGTTTGCTGTATGTTGATTTCTTCCTCGCCCGTTCAGAGCACACTTTTCGCTTTAAAAAGATACGCATACGAGCTCAATGGACTTCAATGAATTTATTACTAAATTCCAATTAAATTTATAGAAGAACCGAGAATGATCGCTAATTTTTTTGCAAAAACTAACCTTGAATTTGAGACGATCCGCGTATGTTAAGCAGGGCAAACAGCATTCAAAACAGATATGAGGTCCCGAAATCTGCAGTAGTACGTTTTCGTTGAAGTCCAAAACACTCCATCTCGGCACTATGCATTTCGGTCTGGAATTCAAACCAAACAAGATAAAACGAAAAGAACGCTGCTTCTTAGGCGCCAGGTTTTGCCGTTTCTATATCCACCAGCGAATCATTTCGCAAAAATAGTCTTAATGTATAGTTTCAGTAAACCAGTATTAGGCTTACATGGAGTCATTTAAGAAAACAAGTTTTGATTTCATTTATTTCATTTAACCCCAGAATGTGCATTTAAACCTAGGTGAATGTCATTGATAGCCATTTTAACCACTTATTAATTCCGATAGATCAGATTAAAATCTATCGAAGATAGCTCTTGCTGGCCAAAACATTACAATTTAATCAAACACGCATGGAAAACCTTTAAGATCTTTGCCACTGACTGGAATCGTCAGTAAACTACATGCATGCTAGAGTGGTACTAGTCCCGCCATCACACAAGTCCAGGGGAAACAAGTTCTATCAGTAAGGGACATCGGAGGACTAGAAATTATGCGCAAACACTATCGTTAGGGATCTCACTTCCTACAGTGGCCGGCTGATTCAAGGAAATAACGGACGATTTTTAAAGCACCTAAAAGCCTATGTTGCCATGACTCATTTAATCCAAAAGTCTAAACACAGTTTTGGAATTAATATTAGGGCGGATGAAAGTCATGTTGAGGAACTTGACTCTTCAAATTCAATAAAAGTGATTTGGGCGTGATACTAGTTTAAGCGTTAATGAGGAAGGCATTCTGGAGCAAGCTGAATCTTGAGGGCTTGGATGCTCCCTATGTTCATACCAGGTATTGGATTGAAAGGCCATGAGATAATATAAAAAGGCTCTTAAGAAGTGAAAGTAAAAATAATAACTTGAAAGAGATGTGATGAATCGATAGTGGAATGTTGCAGAAGAATTCTGGAAGCACAAACTCTTTCGTATGACCGCAGACGGCTAGTCAGATTGCTTGATAAGATCATTGTATTTCAAATATGGCAAACCACATATAAATATGAGGGCTCAACATCTGAATGTTCCAACTATTGCACCAAAGAAGGTCACTAAAGTTGCCATTCGCAACTTCGCCACCAACAGTCATAAGAAAATAAAAATTTTCTGTAATATCTATCCTTCTACGCTCGAAGATAAGCTCTGATGGATCTTATCCGAATAGAGAGACATTTAGGATGAGGAAAGGCATATACAGTCATTTCTTGATCAGCAATTATTGCTCTTCCTAAAATATGCTTGGAAATCCAGACTAGAATGAAATTGTATTCTGTCCTATGTTTCATGAGTATAAACTTTTAAATTTTAAAGAACTCACTCTTTTAGACCTCAAAATATTGATTGACATGCACTATGCCAGATTAATATTTGTCAAAATGAGTATAGCGACCCTATTAATAGATTTTTAGACTAAATGGAATCTCCCTCAGTGATCCTTGAAAAATTTTGAAAAATATGCTCGTTATTAGTGCATGTTTGCTTGATTTTGATTAACACAAAAGAGTTGAACACTAAATACTAAGATTCCTGAAACCTAGATGAAGAGTTATAAATATTCAATTTTCGCTATTTTTCGGCAACACGACGAACCAATTAAAAGAGAACAACTATAAGAATAAATAATGTATGCGATGAAATAGATTACACAGTATTTATATTGGGGCCTTTTTTAACTGTATAAAAGTTAGATATAAGAATTTGAATTGATGAATTGAGCATTTCTAATTCCACCAATAGACATTTCATCAAAAATAAAAAATGATTATTTTGACTTTAGAGGAATGAAACCCCAGTGGTGGAATAATGAGGAGTTCAAGTTCTATGGAGTCACAAAATGTATAGATTGGTAATACAACCAAAACTAAACTAGCCCACTCGAGCAAATATACATAAACTAATATTTAAATTGTCCAACGGCCTTGAAATTGTTGAATACTTCAAATTAGCATTAAGTCTTCCATTGGAACCTAGTTAAGGTGTGGCAGGAGAGAAATGATGAAGACCAATTGATCAAGCGTATCGTCTTCAAGACTAAACGGACAGTGTACATAAGAAAAAGAGGATTAACTACTAGCTGTGCCTCTGAATGGACTTTGTTTGTTTTTCTAAAAAAATGTAGTTCATTAATAAATAAGGAGAAGTACTAAGCATCTTAATTTCGTAAGACACATACAAACCAGACAAATATGTCAAAACTTAAATAATTGAATACGGTACACCCCTAAGCACAAAAGAGCCATTAATTTCAGAGTGAGTTGAGAATTTGAAATTCGTGGGAGGTATAAATTTCAATGGTTTCGGTTTGTGATTAAAAAATAGATATAAATACTATTTAATATTATTAGCTTATTAAAATATCGTCTGAAACTTATTTCTGGGAATTGTTGCAATGGCAAAATTAAAGCCAGATACTCCAAATCAGCACCTGTCGTAATTTGGACTCACCACGTCTGTCTACATTGTCCACTCAAATAGTCAGCGTCTGGCCTCAGATAGTTATCCTGAAGGTCCAATTTCTCCATGTTCAACAATGTGTGTTCATATTGCATGGGGTACATACATTCATAGAACCACATGCAGTAACACGGCTCAATGCAGCATAACAAAATGCTATGTGATGAAAGTTCCAAAAAAAGCGATTCTCCGAATTCCTACGATTGCAAATGAGGTTAGATTTCACCTATAAGCTGCTTTCGGCTGTCATAGTATTTTTCATGGCTGAAAAATGCCACCTTAGTAATACGAATAATTTGCCGAATATCCTCATAGTTCAGCAATTATGCAACTTCCACTTCTAGTAAAGTAATCCACTTCTACTTCCATTTGAATGGCAGTTTAACATAGTCACTATGTTGTCAGTAAATTGCACTATCCTTATGCGCCCATGAGCCTTGATTAAGGCCAATTAGATAAATTCAAAATTTGTGAACAGAACATGATAGTTAAACCTATTTTTCATTCATTCCATGACCAACGTTGAGGTATTTCTGAAACAATCGATCAGCAGTTCAAACTAAGATATTCATATTAATGCTCTCTTTGAGTAGAACTTCCTCTGAAGTAACACGCTATACCTTCTACTTCGTGTTTACTCTTGTTAATGGTACACCCCGAAGATAATCATGTTTGTGCAGAGACATGGAAAATAAATGATGCAGTGCCTAAACTCATACAACAAGAGAAAATACTCAGTCTTTCAGAACCCAATTTTTTATGTGTAGGAAAGAGAATAGTGTTGAATAGGGTAAAACTAGATAACTCATTCGAGTAATGTTTGTGTGAGCGTGAATAAATGTTAATGAATTTTTAATAGAGATGTCAGTAGTACGGGCCTCCTGTGATTCAAGTTAATTTATAATTTTTCGCATTACATAAAACAAATTAACGCTTCCTTTTGAAGTACTTTTGTTGCCAAATTGAAATATTTGGTTGAAAACAGCAACACAATTGCATGAGGATTGCAAAAATAATAACTGAGTGGCCTCGAAACGGAAACTAGTAAGACAACACTTCTTGCGAAATATCAGCACTGGACCTGAAGCTCTTGTGAAATCAGTATGGACAATCACCCGCCGCCAAAATTTACTTTTGTAAATCAAACTTTGAAAATCTACGCAAGGGTTGCAAGAGATGCTGAAACTCTGACCCTAAACTGCTCGTATACAAAAGCTTTATAAAAGAGCTATTTTTTTGAGAATTTTATAAGGTAATGCTTAGGGTACGAAGAGAGAATCTGTTTGGCGTGATAAACAGCTTAGGTTAAAGTAATGAATTAAAATCGCCAAGATAGTTTTAAGAAGTTAACAAGTTCAGCCAAACGAAGCAGTTCAATTGCCGAGAATTAACTGGCGCTGCTTTCTTTTGCAACGCGGAATAAAGTCGATGTCTTTTGGTGAGATTTCTGATAATAAACCCTTCCCTTGAAGCTAATCAACCCAAACTTAGGCGTGAAATAATAAATAATATCCACGAACTTTGTGATGCTGACACAATGTCAATAACACTGCATCAAAATTTATTCACTGTAGCTCTATAGCACTAATGAAATTTTGAGAAAGATGATAACTCAAACTAAAGGCGTTCAAATGTAAAATGCCGCAATCGCCAGCAGGAGAGGAGGAATGGGAGGTAACGGGAATCGAATCACTAACCGCTGAACTCTCCGGCAATCAAGATAACAGCCATTGGGAAACCTTATTACTACACTGATTTCAGCAAGTGAATCAAAATGCCATCGCAAGATGAATATAGTTTTATCATTATGCTAATAGAGCAGTGAGAACAAAGCGACTGACTGAAATGAATATCTGAACATGCCATGCGGTCTATGAAACCCAGGATTGATTAATATCATGTATAAAATTTCAGAATTTTGTCTTCAAGAAGAACGAACTTGACTGACAGTCTACGTATTAAGTAGAATAATCATTGCAAATATGATTCTACATAAAGTCGGCTAACTTAATGCAACCCAGAGCGGTAAGGGTCCGGTCTTGAAATTACGACTCGAAGATGAAGGTACATTGGCGATGAACAACCATCAAGGGGTGAGCGCCGATCAGGAGGGAGTAAACGTATTATTAATGACAGCCCTACCTCTCTACCTCCACGTGGTGACCATCGGAAACCTCTGAGGGCTAAAGAGAGGGGCGATCGTATAGGGCTATTCACCCACCGGACGTATGAACATATTATTATTATTATTATACAGCCTGAGTCCACCAAGAGTCTCTTAATCAAGGTACGACGTAATACCTGAATTCATGGTTTTGAACTTGGATTGTGGAACGTGCGTGCATGTAGCAATGAATAGAAACTCCGCCAGATAGTTGAAGAGATTTCTGGTAGAGGTATGGAGATTGTTGCCTTTACGAAAACTCGAATGAAATCCTGCTGCCTATACATAGATAACGACGCTTTTTCCAACTTTTGACACAGTGAAATCTCTAACCGAATTGAGGGGTGGCCTTTTTGATTTAAAAGGGTATAGAAGTTGAGCTTAAACTTGTCTCAAATAGACTTGCCACGCTAGCACTCCAAACTGTAGGAGTAAAAGTTGGACTGATGAGATGCTATGCTCCGACCGAGTGTACGGAGAACACAATGGTTAAAGAATCCTTCTACAAACTTGTGGCCAATACCTATAGATTACTTCGCTCAAAATGTACACAAATGAATATCAGTGTCGCTTTCAATTGGAGATTGGGCTCTTGAAATCGATAGAAAAGGCTGCCGCCAAAACAGCGAGGCAAAAAGCCGAGCGAAATATAAACGGATGGTGTACAGCTATTTGCCAGAAGGGCGAGAGAGAATGCCTTCTATAAAAGGAGTTGAGAACAGAGTGGCCCTCAAACCCATCTCAAGAAAGGCAAAGAAGCAGGGTGAACAATCTGACTCAAAAATGGAAGCAAGCCTCGTTGAGAGAGAGCCTCAAAAAGTTTTCATGCTGTTGAAGGATATCATGAAGAAAAACTCCTCATGAAAAACACAAAGTACAAGGATACTAGTCAGGCCGGAAGATCTGGCTGTCCACTACCAGGAACTGTTTAGGGCCAGAACCACCGAAGAAAGTAAAAATTATGATCTTCTAACAAGAGGCGCTCCTATTTCATTGAAGGAGCTGTAGACATCCAAAGGTAGACTAAAGTTACAAAAGTCCCGGCGAAAATGGAATCAGATCTGAGTTAGTGAAATAGGACGCTCAGTATCTAACTGCCTACCTTCTAAAAGTTTTCAATGACTCCTGCCATGGGACCACTCCTATACCTCGTGCTTGGATCGATGTTGAAGTTGTAAGTATCTACAAGCGTAAAAAGTTTGCAGACAGATCCTGCAAGCCATATATCAATCTTCCTTCTAGATACCTAGCCAAGTTGTATACATCTATTCTGTGCCAACATCTGAAGCATCACCTTGCCGAACTACACTTAAGAACCCAATTTGGATTTTGTGAAGGAAGATCCACCGAACGGGCTATACTTGGAGTAAGAACCATCATACAAAAGCCGAGGACCAGAAGCAGAAAATAGTGCTAGTGTTTTTTAACCTGAAAAAGGCCCTTGACTCGCTGTCTAAAGCTGCAATAATCAATCGAATATTCAATCTGAGCTGATCTTGGCAAACGCTCTATTCGGTAACGTCCTTGATGGGTAAATTGAGAGGAACAAAGACTTCTTTGTGATGAAACATGGTGTGAGACAAGGCTCAAAAGAAGGACCACTTCTTTTCAACCTAACTTTCCAGCTCATATTGGATGAAGCCTTCTTCTCACTCAATGACAGTACGATTCAGATGATTGATCACTTGACCGAAAGATGACTGCTAAGTCATCTAGAATACGCAGATGATCTATATATTATTGAGCCAAATAAGGTCACAGCTGTCAAATTAATAAAGCATCTAGTGATAACGTTGCATAAATTCTGAATGCGAATTGCAGCGAAAAGAACCCTCTGGTTTCACATTGGTGCCGGTAAGAATCAAACTTCCCTCAAAGCAGTACGAATGTCATTCCGACGTGCCTCATACTTCAAATATCGTGGCTCCATAATTCAAGACACCGGTGAGCCAGATGGGACAATAAAATCAAACCTAGTCAGGGCAAAAAGGCACCAGTCCTGCACTCAAGAAGTCTCAATAATGCCCTAAAAACAACTGTGGTGTGTTTTTGTCGGTCCTGCAATCACTTGTGGATTGTCTACTATTGTCTTTAGAGTAAAAGGTAACAATCGACAACAAGCAATACAGAATAAAGCTTGCCGTATGGCTCTTGGATTGTACTCGCGAAGAGGCAAAACTGTGGGGAACTCTGAAAGGAGTTGCCCATGTGTAACTTGGCAAGTCTTGAACCTATGGAAGAGTTTGAAAATGAACAAAGATAGCCTGATAAGCTCCATACTTGACAGTAACTAAGAAAATGGGGAAACTAGGGAAGCCTCACCTACAAGGAACTGAATGCTTCGATTAATTAAGGATATGATAGAAATATGGCAAGAGCATTCCAAATCATTGCCACTTGATCCAAATGGAAGCTTCAAAGTTCGAGATGAAAATTAAACACCTAGATTGGTGGGAGAAAGGCAACGTGAAATTGTCTGTACCAACGCAAATAGCCACAGATGTTTTGCCACAACAAAGGCGATGCGAAGACACGCAAGACAAGATCATGGAAAAGAATACGAAATTGAAGAGATACTGGACCGTAGATTAAAGTGCCCTGTAAAAGACTGCCTTGAAACATACAAGACTCAAGGGTGGTTAAAGAGACATTAAGGATTGTTACCCTTCGGTCAAAGTCATAGAAAGTGAGAAGCCAATAGAGAAGAGGAAAGAACCAGACTGCAGTAGAGAAAGTAGAAGAACTGAACATGATGGAGAAAAAAGACAGGATGTTGGGCAGGAAAACAGACCGTGAAGAAAAGTCCATCTGGCAGCGTATAACGCTTACCCACACGTGGTCGCTAGAAAAGAATACCTGGATAAGGACAAGCATACGAGCACAACGAGGAGCTGCAAGAAGTATAAAAGAAGAATGAACTATTTCTGCACGACGAAACCATGCCGAGAAATGGGTAGAAAGCCGAAGACGCCAATTTGACTGTTCTGTGCTATGTGCAAGTGTCTAGCTGTTGTAAAAGCTCTTGTATTTCTGTTGTGTTTTCCAATATGTCCTTGGAACTTGCTCGATGAGTGGGGACAATGAAAATAAAATATTAAAAAAATGACAACCTGTGCGTAAGTACTCTGTATATTACGGTTTCAATGTTCTAGCAACTTGATTCTTTATTTTTCAGTCCTTTTAAATCGTGTACATTCTCCACCATACCTTGTATCAACTGCTGACAGAGATAAGTTTACTAACCACTTCATATCGAAAAATATCAAAGTGTTTCTCTACGAAAACAAAGACTGTGAGGGAAAATGATGGAAATCTGCAAGTCAAAAGGCAACTCACTCTTGTCTGACCTTGCCAATGAGCTCGCCTTCAGGTGTCTCAATAGTAATCTCCTGCATGAAGTGATTAACGATATCATGGCAGCATTTCTCACATCTATTTGGATTTTTAGATTCACAGAGCCAAAAGCAGCAACAACAGAGATGACAGGAGGCCAGCATGGTGCCACATCGAAATTTTCGCTTAATAGTTACCACCTTCTGGCCTTGAGGACTGAGCAAATGGAGTTTGAAGGGCCGAAGGCTACCACAGCACTGCCGAGCACAGATGTCCGATTCTGCAGGATGCAAAGATAGAGACGTGTTGGGCTAATTATGAAGAATTGTCATTTTCTTTATCGAACAAAAAGGTTTGACATTCTTCTCAGTGGTAATCTAATATGACTTGATGGAATAATAGCCCAAAGTTTCTTTTAAGTAATAGGATATTTACAAGGTCTTTAGGATTGCCATGAAAAAGGGTGTTTCATGCGTCTTCAGTTTCACCAACGGAGTTAATTTCGGGTTTTTGACGCATATTTATAGAAACTGACTTGTTTTCGCGAAGGTAGATTTGTTTATTACTTGTATCGCATACACTGAAAATCATGATAATAATATATTGTTCACAAACACAGAACGCACAGCGATAGGGTGATCACGCCGTATTCTACACGCTAACTGCTGAAGCGGCAAGTATAATATAAGACAAGACATTTTAAACAGATGCTGAACGCTGGAATTCAGAATGAGGTTTTCCACAATCGTAGAAGTATGAGCAATCTTTCAATAGATTGATCCTGAATCAGCTCCCCAAGCCTCTAAATTATACCTCCGACAGAAGAATAATATGAATCCATTTGAGAACCTTACACTTAGCATTCATGATCTTCGTCGCTTAAAATATACTTTCACTTGAAGCATAAAAATGATTTTAAATTGAGTCTTTCTGAGATGTTCATTCAATTTGCACAATGTTGCATAGTCCCTCTTTGTTTCGTCACAAAACTTTATGGTTTTGAAAAGAATAGAACTAAATTGATCTACTTTAATCTACTATTTAATTACTATTTAGCGGAGTATGTAAACTATAGGCATCTTTTAGAAGACTCAGATTATGAGACGAAAAACATTTGGGCGAATAATTAAAATTCATCCTTTGACAAAACTAAGCGGTCTCATAGTTACCAGGTTTATATAAATTTAAAGTGCAGCTAATTGCTTATTTAGTCTAGGCATAACTGCGTTGGAAGACTCCGTAGATTACAAGTGACTGAATGACGATTTGAACGACCAAACAGGAGGTAAAAATTGAAATTCAAGATCGATGTGGAAAGTAATATCTGGAAGGATAAGGTTTCACCGACAAAAATCAACAACTCAAATTCTGCGATAGTTGATGAATTAAAATAGCAGCAGTGCCACGAAGAGCATTGTTGACAAAGTGGGATATAGAAAATCTAGTGAATCTGCATTTCTTAACGAGGTTTGAGATCATAAACATGGAAAATAATAAACATGCGTCTCGAAACCTACAGCAGTTTCATGAAGTAGTACAAAACCCGACATATTCGTTAGTACTGGTTGTGCTACTGTTAAAGAGATGGTCAACTGAGAGCTCCTGATCAGAGTGGCAACAATTCCGATAGGTCATGTCGAAATCCCTTTAAAAGTCTTCGTGGTGGAGGTTTTATAAGGAATTCCGCTGAATGTAAACTCTAAAGTTTGTTTTCTTAAAAGTGGACAATGCATCATCATCTCAGGACAGTCAGGTTGGCAGGCATTAGAGCAGCGTCAAACCTGGATACGCTGTTTTCCTTCATATCTGCCCACCATTAAGAGCCGTGGCGTTTGTTCCACGTCAGCACCACCGATAAAGATCTCATATCAAAAGCAAGTATCTGAAGACTTCCATTTCATATATATTTTCTTACCAAGAAAGATATGACATTTTTGTTTTAATTCAACGAACCGTTCAAGTTCATTCACTAGAGAGGTAGTCACATCATATGATCTAGATTGTATGACAACTGGAACTACATAACAGCATAGACATCTCTTATTACATCAAGTGAAACTAATTTGTTTTAAAGGCTAAAGTTAACAAAAAAAGCAAGTTACTGTAAGTCGTGCAAAACTCAAATAAACTGTTGATTAAAAGTTCACATTTTGATTATCAGTAATTGTACTTGAATTCTAACCCCAAAGATACAACCCTTGGGACTTAAGTCTATGAATTAGCTTGCATTAAGAGGTGTTCAGTGATTCTTTCTATGGTGGAATACCCGATGAGGTCATGACGAACAAAATGGACATTTGGGGGCAAAGCTTTGACTGAGGCCAAATGAAATCCAACATTAGTGCTAGCCAATCTTCTTTCAAAATTAATCTCTCCCTCCCTCTCCATCGCATGTTCTGCGGACTTGGTATACTGTGTACAGCGCAGTTCCGAATTTTTCTTCAATATTTGGAGAGCATTACTAAACTATGGCCTTCGAATGATTTCGTGAATAAAATGGAATTTCACTGGAAACAGACGTTTTAAACTGCAACCCAAGGCTTCGAATTTCCTCTTTGCAATGAAATAATATTTTCGAACCTATTTTCCAATTGAAGTAATGAATATTATATTTGTCGTCTCATAACATACACCTAACTAATATATTAGGGTTTTAGTAGGCTGCTTCGGGGTTCAAAAATTCTCAATAAAACTAGGGTTGGTCAGGTTGAGCTTGTGTCATTCAAGTTTATCTTTTAAAGGTAGTAATTTAAAATATGTTTATAGGTATCGGGAGAGCATACTCCATCTACCACAATTTAGGAGGCAGTTGATACAAGACATAAATCAGGTTAAAGTAGTTATGACCACATTTTGTAAACTGATTGGTATGTTAACTCCGCATTCATTCAGGTATTAAAATGAGATAAAGAAGTAAGCAATGGTTTTAAAACTCACCTTCGATGACCATGAAAAGCTGGCGGCCATCGGGTCCCTTAATCACATAATGGTTCGGGGCTTCCCAATTCGAAAGGACTAAAACCGAGGCATGAAATAAATTAGCACGCTTGTGGATAAAACTAATTTAATGTGTTTACAAAACCTTCAGGTCAGCGCATGATGGTTCTAACTTATTGTCTGGGTTGATGAACACAATTAGCTCTAATGTAGACTGGTTGATGGATTTCTCAGCAAATTTCCTTTTAATCAATTTAAAAATGGTTAAACATCAGGTTTCAATGGTATGGTCTAATGAAGAGGCGTTTATATACGTATCTTATTGAGATTAAAGTATAGCTTTTAGTGATTTAAATGATCTGACAACTAGTTTTTGTGCCTTTTTAAAGTCATTAAATTTAAGACACTGCAAATTATATAGCCTGAAAGTACTATAATAACACAAGTACCTTCTTAATATAATGAGTACAATCGCATGTGTTGAAGCCAAGACCGATCGCCCACTGGAAGGCATCTGCAAAATTACTGGGTGAAATCGCATCATTCGTTCATCGTTCAATCGTTCATTCATCCCATTTTCCTCAATTGAGTGAAATTTTGTTTGACGTTTAACTTTTTATCAACTCTCACAGGCTATGAGGCTAGGCCTTTAGTGTCTCAGTGGATATCACCCTAAATCTGCTTATATCCATGGACGGGCAAACGAATTAAGAAGAACAAGAATACGTTCAAAAGATTTTTAACTAACGCTGGATTCCTTTCAGGATTTAGATGGAAGATACTTATCAAGAAACGTCTCACTCGTAGTCGTACTGTTAATGCAAATTCAATTCCTGCCAAATATTTTAGTAAAATAATTAACACTTCAAAGAAATTATTACCAAATATCGTCTTTGTAACTCGAATATGCGAAAATTTATTGGTAACTATTATCGGAACTAAAAGAAAATATATGAAATTGTAAAGGATCTCCAAATAAATAAAATTACTATTTTAGATATAAAAAATGCAGGTTCAAAGAAACTATGCCACAAGTTTAGATTTTCAACATACTTTAAAAAGTAAATGTGGGTATGCGATTAATCATGTGTTCCATTGTACATCTGAAGTAATTAATCGTAAGGAAAGTCAAATACGAAATGTTTAAAGGCGTCTTGTAGATTCCCTAAATAACCTAACGGCATCTAACAAGAAATCCCAGTTATTCATGTGTTGACATTGTTTTGAATGCGTGTTGTCAAAAAGACCATGAAATCTTGAGACGGTTTCAAAAAAATTAACTATATGTCGTGTTCATGCTACTTTAGCTTATTTTTTATCGTAAATTTAATTCATCTGTAAAGGTTGAACATAAAAGTATGCTTTCATGATCCATCTGCTTAACTATTTGAGGGGAGAACTTTTTCACGTGGGTTTGCAAATCAAATGATGAAACACCTCTAACACTGATACAAATATCATCGTGCGGGGACCATGGCACCCTAACTAAAAGACGTTAAAATTGAAGAAAAATTTAAAAAAAATGAGCTTTATAACACGATGAAATTAGCGATCATTGCAAGACCACGATTTTGATCGAACGCACAAGAGCTCATTTCAAAGAATATTTGGGATTGCTATGTTGTTCTACAATTTGATGTACATTCTTTTATATCTTAGAGGATCCTCACCTAACTGAGTGCCGTTGCTAAGCCTGCTGGATAAATAGCAGTCTTAGATCAGCTGCTAATGGAACAAAATTGAACTGGATCTTCTATACAGGAAGGTAATCCACACGCGTTCAAGATGAATTCGGTAATTACTTTCTCTTTCAGACATAATTCAACTCAGTGAGTAAAGAAAGTCAAATATTTTGTTTGCCAAACTTCTACTTCAAAAATTAAAATTCCTGAGTGGTGACAGCCAACTCTGCCAAATCAAATCCCCTCCAGTAGGTCTTAAAAAGCGCAATTGATACAAAGGATTAGGTGATAGCTGACTTAGTATCTATTACTAAATCTGCCTTCCGTCAATATTTGAGGGCATATACATGAAATGAATAAATTTCGCTTTTGGTTTTCAATCTTTAAGCAATTTATCCTCATACTATGAAAATATTGAGGTATATTGGAGATTCGTTTTCAAGTTAGTTTCGTCTGCTATTGCTCAGTACTTTATGAAATAAATGGAAGTGAAATAATAACGTTTTTTTCTTCCGAAATATTGACTTCTTTTAACCGAAATTACTAAATCATACAGCAGGCCAAAAATGCAACTCTGTCAATTTATAAATGTATCAGACTTTGTTTACACTTGAGATTTTCAGAATTAATTTTCATGGGTTCTCAGAAGCAGCAAAGCGTAGTTTAAGACTTCCCAAAAAGAGTGAAATAGCAGACAAGGAAAACAGGCTTTTAACAAAGTTGATTGGACAATTTGTCCATTGTGTCCTTATTCGTTGAGCTAAAGGAAGGTTGGCGAGTGAGCGAACATGAGGATTGGCTTCCTTGAAGAATAATAAGCACTGAAAATGGCATTAAATCACCCAATAGAAAAAAATTTTACAAGAAACCTAATCTTATGAATGCCCACCAGTATACTAGGTAATAGCCTTCCAACCAGAGGGAAATGGATGTTTATTAAATGAGCCGGATTTGACTTTGAGAATGAATCTGCACAATTTAGATATGAGTAAAGATCCTGTTTAGGAGGAACTTTAGAAGATAATGAAGCAGGGCGAGGCACTTCATATTTATAACAACTGATTGCCCTATTTTTCGTTTGGCTTGTCAATAACACAGAGGTGTAACTTCTTGGCAGTCGTTAAAACCATAAAATAGTGAAATTATATCCTCTTCAAAGTAATTGATTAATAGCCGACCAATGAGAGGATCAGAATTGATGTGATGAATTGGAGCGCTGTTACATATAGACCTTTCTTAATCATCCTAGCCATTATTAAAAGAAGAACGACTTGTTTAAATGATCCATTTGGGATTTAGGACAAAAGAATATAAACACATTTCGGTGGAAATGGATTTCAACCATAAATAAGAGAGGATAGAGATAATAACGTTTTTTACCGGCAAGTTGGCTTGTACGGTTATGCGATTTTCAAGCAGTTTTGAATTATTATCTAAATTTTCAGTGAATTTCGTAGCCTTCAAAGTGCAGGGTAATGGTATAGTTTGATCATTACCTTTCAAAGGTAGATCAAGCAAGACCTTTATTTGTCAAAGAACTTTGGACCCGACGTGCATACTGGTCAAATACTTTTGACAGAAATATAATTATTTCTAACCTAGGTCGAGAATTGATCAAATTCATAACGAAAATTTGAAATAATTTCTAAAATAATTAGTTTCAATGCTGAGATGAGCCGTTAAACCAGAAGATGCCTGGAAAGTGAGAAATTGAATGCATTCATGTAAATAGAAAATTCGACTAAATATTTTGTCTAACACAAACTATCATCTTAAATGATTTTAAGTAGTTGAAAATTCTTTATTCTATTATAACATTTTATCGTTATTAATTTTTCTAAATTTTCGATGTTTTTCGTGCACTATTTAATGAGCGTAACAGATTACCCATTTACAGATCTTCATTCACAATATCTGAGGCAAAACTTTGAAGTTTAATAGCTTTGGGTTTCCGGTATCTCATTGAATTCTTATTATACTTTAGCATGCAGTTAAATCAGTGCAAATCTCATGATAAACCTTTAAATCAGACTGTTGGTAGTGTCCAACTAAAGAGTTGACGACTAAAGTCAAATAAGTAGTTGATTGACTCGATTCGAAGCAATTTTGCCCTCTTCGAATTTCTAGAGACCGACTTTCAGTCATTCTGCAAGCAAATGAATGACGTGAATTTCAATCATTCTCATAATTTTTCTTCTCATGAAACCTATCAGCAATATGGATATTTGGAGATTTGTTCACTTTCAAGTACTGGCCTAAGCCGAGTCAACTTTCAGACAGTTGTGAAATAAACACGAGTAAGAAGAAGATCTCATGGCGTTATTAGCCACCGGCAGCTCGAATACTTGTGAGACCCAAGGCCATATAATTGGAACCAGATCACGTTCTCTTTTTGAGTCAATTGAATCGGTCAATTCTTCTTTTTACCAGGTAAATTGTTTGGAAATGTAATTGAGAAACTTACAGAATAACCGCAAACTGGTCTCAGTGATGCTAAAAAGTCTGATCAACTGGAATGACTGGAGTCATAAGAGCTTGAACTCACACACCCTATTAAAATTTAAAACTGCGCGAATACTAGATTCTTAACTTAGAAAATAGGTCCATTGTCGGCTCCATGAAATGAACTTAGTTTGGCATTTCTGAATCCTCTTGTTTCTTTAACAACAGGTTATAGATAAAGTGTCCGTCTTAATTGTCTGGCATTCACTAGATTAAAAATTTGTCCAAATCAAAACTTTAAATTGGTTTTTCACAACAATTCAGGTACGTCTTTTACTATGGCTTGGTCATATTTCATGATAGCCCATACGAACGAAGAAGGGTAGATTATGAGTGAAATAATAAACAGCTAAAAATTCTAGCAAACAATGGAATAAACCTTTGTTATTTTTGGCTCGGGATATGACTGAATCGTACTCTGTGCTTCAGTCTATTACCCTTCTATATAACTTCAATTTTTAAAGCGCGTTAGGCACTCCAAATCGGTGGAGTAAAAGTTGGACTGGTGGGATGCTAGGTCACACCGAGTGTATGGAGGACGCAATGGTTAAAGAATCTTTCTACAAACTTGTGGCCGAAACCTACAAATCACTCCTATCTAACTTCACACAAATAATTATCCCCGGCGATTTCAATTGCAGATTGGGATCTGACGCCTGTAACATTGGTGCCAAAACAATCGGTCCCTTAACTGATCAAGAAGACACTACAGAAAAGGGTCTAAGGCTGCTAGGACTATGCCAAGAATATAAACTACACGTGATGAATACTTTCTTTCGGAAACCAACAACTCGTAGATTTACCTGGTACCATCCTACAGGGAAAGGTGCTACTCTTGACTTTGTTCTGATGAGATGATCACATCTATTCCTTATAAGTGATACTCACAGTAATCCTCAAGATCAAATCACATCTTAGAAAAGGCTTAGGAAACAGTAAGAAGAGCACTCTGAAGGAGGACATAAATAGTCAAAAGCAACGGTGGCAACTGCCTAAAGGCATAGAACAAATAAGAAAATCGATGGAAACTTACCAGGAACATTTCAAAAGGGAACTACCTCAAGACCCTTTGACTACCACATACAAAGACATCTTGAAATCTATAGAAAATGCAGCTGCCAAAACAACAAGACAAAAAAACTGAACGAAAGAAAAATGGATGCTATCCAGCTATCTGCGAGAAGGAAGACAGAGAACTACTGCTACAAAAGCAGTTGAGAACAAATTGGCTTTCAAATCCATCTCAGGAAACATTTACGAGGTACAAAGAGCAAGGAAACAAGGTAAGTATCTACAATTGCAAAGGTGCGCAGATAGATCCTGCAAACTATAGATCAATCTTCCTTCTAGATGCATTAGGTAAGTTATATGCATCTATTCTGTGCCAACGTTTGAAGTACCATCTTGCCGAACTACCTTCAAGAACCCAATTTCGATTCTGTGAAGGAAGATGAACCGAGCAGGCTTTACTTGGAGTAAGAACCATTATACAGAAAGCCGTGGACCAGAAGCAGAAAATAGTGCTAGTGTTTGTCGACCTGGCCTGGAAAAGGCCTTTGACTCGCTGCGCTGCCTACAGCTGCAATAATCAACCGAATGATAGATCTAGGCTGCTCTTGGCAAATGATCCACTCAGTAAAGTCCTCGATGGACTGACTCACCGAAGGGGAAATTGAGGGGAACAAGGGACTACTTTGTGATGGCACCTGGTGTGAGATAAGGCTCAAAAGAAGGACCACCTCTTTTCAACCTAACCTTCCAACTCATTTTGGATGAAGTCTTCTCCTCACTCAAGGACAGTGCAGTACAGATGATCGATCACTCGGGTAAAAGATGGCAGCTAAATCACTTAGAATACGCCGATGACCTATGTCTTATCGCGCCAAATAAAGTCGCAGCTGTCAGATTAATGGAGCATCTGGCGAAAACGAGGCAAAAATATGGAATGCAAATCGCAGCGAACAAAGCCTTCTGGTTTCAAATTGGAGACGGTGAGGACCAAACGCCTCTTGAGGCAGC
Organism: Moniezia expansa; assembly: GCA_019097775.1. Taxonomy (NCBI): domain Eukaryota; kingdom Metazoa; phylum Platyhelminthes; class Cestoda; order Cyclophyllidea; family Anoplocephalidae; genus Moniezia; species Moniezia expansa. The sequence goes on from JADFDV010000251.1 coordinate 21,515, forward strand.
TGGAATGTCATTCCGACGTGCCTCACACTTCGAATATCCTGGTTTCATAATTCAAGACACCGGTGAGCCAGACGGAGCAATAAAAGCAAACCTAGCCAGGGCAAAAAGGCACCTAATACGACTGCGACCATTTCTGCGCTCAAGAAGTCTCAAAAATACCCCAGAAGCATATCCATTGGGAATTTTTGTCGATCCTGCAATCACTTACGGATTGTATACTATTGTCTTGAGAGTAAAAGATAACAATCGACTTAAAGCAATACAGAATACGGCTCGATGTATGATACTTGGATTGTATCCGCGAAGAGCCAAAACTGTCGAGGAACTCCGAAAGGAACTGCCAGTGCGTAATCTGGCAAGTCTTATACAGGCTGAGAGGTTGAACTTGTGGAAGAGCTTACAGATGGACAAAGTTAGCCTGATACTCTCCATACTTGACAGTAACTTTGCAAAAGGCAAAACTAAGAAAGCTTCACATACAAGGAATTGGATGCTTCAATTATGCAATTAAGGATGCAAAAGAAATATGGCAAGAGCATTCAGATTCATGGCTATTAGATCCAAAGGAAAGCCCCAAAGCTCGAGACGAAAATTATAAACACATAGACTGGTAGGAGAAAGGCCACGTGATATTGTCTGTACCAACGCAAACTGCCAAAGATCCTTCGCCAGAATAAGGGATATGCGTATGCACGTAAGACATGATCATGAATAAGAAAAACTTACAACTGAAGAGATATTGGACCGTAGAATGAAGTGCCCTCTTACAGACTGCCTAAAAAGATACAAGATTCAAGGTTGGCTAGATTGACATGTTCGGGACTGTCACCCTTCGGTCGAAATCAGAGAGGAGAGGAAAGAATCAAAATGAATAAGAAAAAGCAGAAAAAAACAAAAAAAAATATAAATGAGAAAATTGATGGAGTGGGAGACAGGTAAAAAGGCAGGATGCAATACTCCTCAGCTCTATCACGGCTGTGGGAAACTCTGACCGACGTACTCCACGAGATGCTCAGAAGAATGAATGCTATTGCGACACGTAACAATACCGAGAAAAGACCAGCGAGCCGAAAAAATGTCAAATAACTGTTTCTATGCTATGATATGTAACTTTATTGTATTTCTGTTGTACCCCCAATAAGTCCTTGGGACTTGCCCTAAAGGGTGGGTAGGAATAAAATGTATCCATTAAATAAGCCGCAGATGTGCAATGGGTGCAGTGTACAAGCAATAGGGAGTCACAGGTTCCTCAATAAATTTAAATTCTGCTAATCCTCCTGAACCTAATTAAACATCCATAATTTTTTCCATTCTCTTTGAATGGTGGGTATTTCGAAATGCAAGTGTAACATTGTTTAAATTCGTGATGAATAAATACCTAAAATCGGTCAGAGATTTTACAAGGTTATCAAAAAATGGAGGTAACAAAGCCAAACTTCGAAGCGCCTGCAGAAAATTTAAATTTACACTGCTGAGCTTGTGGGGCATGCCTGCTGCAGCATAATGAAAGACTTTGGTCTTTTCTTGAGCAGGTTGATGTTGATTTACAGTGAAAAGGCAATGATTTAAGAAGTTCTTATTGATTTGCGCTTTATTTATTTATTTATTTTTTGTAATGGTGTATTTAGCACCAAATAGTTCGGAAAAGGTAATTTCCGCGCTGATAAATTATAGAAAATTGTTTTGATGCATTCGTAACGAACTTTTTTGTTCTTAAATGATGCAGGGCACTTTACCACCCCAAATATTAAAAAATTAACCCCATTTTTAATGTAAAAAAAATTATGAAAACAAATTTGACCAGCGTAGTACACTCAGGCCAACAATCGGAGCAAATTTTACAAAAGAAAACTTGATTTAAGGGTCAATCGGTCGAGGAAGCAAGCCAAAAGAATCCCAAATCTGGGCTTCAATACTTATCACTTAGTGCCATTAGATAAATTTTCAGAGCAAAAGAACCACATATCCTGTCAATCATTCAAAAAAACTTTAATGAATTACGTTAATATCAAATGAAGGGACAAACCTACAATGTGTCCAAATATAGTGAAGGCTACTTTAAAAATTACTTAACAGTATTACGCACTGAATACCCCGTATGGTGCTTTCTTTCACAGACTGACATCAACTACTACAATAATATAATAAGCACCCGAATGGCTTTTGAACCCGTGCTGTGGGATGATTCCTATGCATAGACTATCGCACGTGAACAGTCTCGTTGGCATTTTACTTTTAACAAAGAGAAAGTGAATGCTTGGGGTTTTCTAGCAAACGTCACCTGCAGCTCATGTGCCTCGATATGCCCTATTTCCTCATTATGTTGTCGAAAACCACTCAATGAATTTAAATCACTTGAAATTTGAAATATTTACAAGATTAACTATATTATTCCGAACCCAAATGAAATGTTGTATGCATTTGATAAAGAAGGAAATGCCAATGAAATATTTCGAAGAGTAGTTCTCCTGCATTATGAGGAATGCTCGCGTTTTTCAAGTGTTTTCCCATTTCCTCTTCAAATAAGCTTTCATGCCTTTCTCCGAATCCCTCCTTCTTGAGAGAGCCAATTTCCTCAATCTAGTTTATGTTGAAAGGGGGCCATGTTTTGCGCATTCTAAAACGATTAGTTTCAAATAGATTTCCCGCTTTCCTCGGCACAAAGTAGCCTATAAATGTATTTTCAACTATTATTAAACAACGTCAAGAAATCTATTGAGTTTGAGCCTTGGGAACGCTCTATTACTTTTAATTTAGTCGAGTACTCTGATTTAGGAAAGCAAAAATTATCCTTCAAGGGTCTCCAATTTCATCAAAGCAGTGTGTAAGGACTTAAGATATATGCTCGAGCCAAGCTTTTCGAAAATGCGTCCTTGTTTTGATTTGTGTAAACTTAATGAAAGCAAATGACATGTAGACATTAGAATAATTCATTTTTCAATAGAAAATTCATTAGGTTCGCTTATACAGAAGTTATTTTATTCTTCTGCACAACTTTCCATCAAGCCACTTGATATTCCCCGATAGATTGGTAAGACCTGGTTTGCTGTTGGATCAAGTACGAACATTTTTTAAATAAAGGCTTAGTCAAATAAATGAATGCTCAATCAGAAAATGCTGAAGGGTAAATGAACCTTCTAAATGGCGTCCATTAGGAACGTTAGGGCATTAAACAAAAACCGGAGCCGCAAAAGCAGTTGTGAGAAAAAAGATCGAAAAAGAGAAGAAAGAGAAGAACCAACGGGGTTCTCCCTTGATGGTCATTACCATTTTCAGCCCTTTATTCCCATAGCGCTGCTCCAAGATCAAAAGGCATTAAAGCCTCCTCGTTATTGAATTGTAACTTACATATAATTGTTATCAAAGCAAACTACTTTAACACCTTTGAATCACGAAAGTCGATAAACCCGCTCTGAACGACGAGGCCGAAATTTCAATATATCGCGCTGTTTACTTCATAGCCGCTCCATATTTTTTGATAAAAGTTTAATTTTATAGTAAGAATTGTGATCTTCAGGTGTTTTTAAATATTTACCTAAGACCTTTAACCAAGACACTGCAATCCATATAATGCTCTAAGCGTTCTAAATTCTTTTGTAATCGTATTTTATCATGAAATCGAATGCAAAAAAAATTTGAATATTAGATGACAGATCAAGAATGCCATGTATAGAATTGACCCAGTAAACCTTCAACTTGACTTTTTGCAGTTAAATTTATTGCATCACGTGGGCGTTCTCAACTTCTTCAGGAGATATCAAAACTTATAAACCTTTAGGCTTTATCTTTCAACATTTTGAAGCACTTTTTACATTACTTTTTTACTATAATGCCTTTATTTTAGGTTTGTAAAAACACATTGATTCTCATCCTACTGAAAGCTTCTCAATCGTAAATTTATTTGCTGGCCAGCTTATGGATTTATAACCGGTGTCCTCTAATGGGTTGAATGCATGCTCATCCTACATTATGGGTACATGTTACTGGGTATTTACATTAGTAAGTAAGTGTATAAAGATCGGGGACCGACTTATTTATTTCGATATAGTGCTTTTTTCATAAGAACCATTTTTTTTCACAGCACTCAAGCTAAGATTTTTTTAAAAAAAATGTTGTCTATACTTAAGTTAGGACAGGGACTCACTTTCAAAGAGCTCCACATTTTGGTGAATCCAAATTTTGCTAAGACCATTTAAGCATTCAAGACCTCTAACTGACGGCGAAGGAACGTTCGCCTCGCCACCATAATTTGCAGATGATGTCTGACCAGAAGGCCTGTTCTGATCCACGGTTTCATGCGCGGGACTGTTTCTTTCCAAAAAGAGGTTGCAATTTGGAAGAACGAAAACATGCTGGGGAGATGCTGGAGTATTTTCATTGTCTAAGTTGGGGTAGACGAGAAGGGCAACCGGCTGGTTAGTTACCGCGGTTGGAGCAGCAGATGGTTCGTGAGTAGGTGCAGAATAAGCTTGTGTGGACAACATCTAAACAGATTGATACAAAAATAGGAGCTTGCTTATTAAGTCAACATAAATCAACGTTCAAAATATTTACTGTTTTAAAACCCAATAAGTTAAAAACAGTCGAATTTATTACAAACGTCAGGAAAATATCAATAGAAATATAAACACTGATTGACATACAGCTAAGTTGTGGGATCTAAATTATTTCAGTGATCTTAACAATTGATGAAATATCTTAAATGACCGTATATCTGGGCTCATTAATGAAAATGCATTTCAATAACAGAATGGGAGCATATCACCAGTTTAGTTAGCTAAATCATGCTAATCCTAACAGATAATGCTTTCTAAAAAATCTTTTATAATAGTAAAGGATAATTTTTTGCTTAAACTTATAAATGTAATGCAAAGGAATATGATCCATTTATGCAACTTAAGGTAATTTTGGCTGTCTTTTCTGAAGCCAATCTAACAAAATTAAAATACCACACGTCAGTGAGCTGAACAAACAAAATGCTATGACCTTGAATAATCTTGCAGTTGCTATTTCACTGCGCACATGAATTTTTAACCAAAGTTAAGATTTATTTAATTCAGATTGAAAGGATAAATTTACGAAGAGTGCTTCATATGTAGCGATCCCATCTTGTAACGAAACGTCTTATATTTGAAAAATCAATTATTTGGCAGTGACGCTAGGGAATTTTTTCCTGTAAGATTTTTTGAGTATGTTTAAAGGATGATAAATGTACAGTTGTTAACCAGTACTTTCCCATGTAAAATCCAGGTATAAGAATTCGTGTTTTTTAAGCCGACTTCGTATCTTTTTGACTCTTCTTGAGTCCCTTTTCCATTTATTTTGTCGACTTGAATGATAAGTCCATATGTTTTTAAATAGGTTTAAATATTTCATTTCTCACTACGCAGTACTTTTCACCCATTCGCGAGACCTGCTGAGAATACACGATAGGTGGAAAGCACAAACCAAGCACAAGAAGATTATAATACGCTGATAACTGGGCAGAAGTCATGACAGGTTGCTTTGAATAGAATGTTTTTTCCTAGGTCTCTTGGGATGAAACATATAATCTTACTATGATTAGATTATGACCTTAATTATCGGTGGATTGGTATCATTTTTAATATCAAAGGATCTCGTTGATCACTTTACAGCAGTGTTGGTGTTATTGAGATTCACTCACATTAACTCAATAAATTGGATTAGCGATAGACCATAAGATTTAGCTGTCCCCAATATCGGAGCTGATAACCGTTTGAAATTTACATTAATAAAGAGACTATTTACATCACTTCAGTAAAAACAGACCGAAATTCAAAGCTCCTTGATGCCAATGGATAAGAATGATTCAAACTTATGCACTACTCGATAGTGTCGCCTGAAAATTGGTGAATTAATAGCATGGAATCATATGAATCCAACTTGTTGAATAAATTCAGTTAGATTGTTTCAAGGAATAACAAGTTTTGACTGAAATTGTGAGATTGCCGATATCTACCCTCTCGGAGGTTGATGTGACTTAAGGTGATTTATCTCACCGCCGTCACTAGTCGATAGGTCCTAAGATCAACCACAATTATAAAACCAGGGCATTTGTGTGTTGGGATTGCTTGGAGGTAGTGTTTGCTCAGGGTAATAAACAAAATTGACGCCAAGCTATCCTTCATTGGCACCGTAGCGAGAACCACCAAAAGGCGCTGCCCTATAAATCGATTATTGCTTTATAAGTATGCTGACAGCCTCAACTTGCTAGCTCATCAGCAAAAACTGACCAATGACTGATGCGAAATGGAAAATTTTCCTCCGATATTCTGAATAAATGCGAAAGCATTCCGAGCCTTTTGATAACTAAATTCGTTTCAAATTTCAATATTTTCTTTTTACAAGAAGCTCAATCACTAAGGTATCGTATAACGAACTTACCTTATTAAGTCTATTTTCAACAACTCCTCATTTAATAATAAGCTAGTTCCTGCACTAATGGAAATAACGGGACTTAATTCGTCTAAATTTAAAAACAGGCACTAACCAGTCGTCTTTTTTGCTGAAATTTGTTTCAAATCACCATATTTACTAGCAATAAATAATGTTAGTAACGTCAAGTTATGAATACTTTACAAACATGTGCATAACTCAGTTCATCTACAAATCTTGCTATGGAGATTCTTCATTATGCTTAGACAGCGCATGATATGGAAAATGGAATTGGCACCAATTCGCTAGTGCCGACTAGAACCGGATTGACTAGAACAGTTGACGATGTCAAGAGCTTACAAGGTATCCTTTGACACTAGGGCAGGTTACCGAGATAAGGAGACTTTGTTGAAGGGGCCCTCGCGGTCGAATGTCGACACAGACAAGTGATACCGAAACCACTTGATAGAGTTATGCTTTATAGTGCCAGATGCTAATGTTCTTCGCTTTGTAGGTAAGAATGCGACGTGGGTGAATATAGAAGCTCAAAAAGGGTTATTTATTCATGGTCGTTCCAGACTGACGAAATGAGGGCTCCACTGCCGGCACATTAAGTGAAATTAACCATGCAGTACACACTTAGATTTAATAGTGCGACCAAGAGAGACGAGTCCTAGTTCTGCCTAAGCTAGGCAGGTCAATGTACATGAAATACAGTGGGAATGCAAGCATGAATATCCCCTTGGCCAGTGTTCTAGTAAGACATTTTGATTTGACACCCTACAGCACGAATTTTCTCAAATCGGATTCAGTTGGAATGAAGTAAGACCAGCAATACCGTTAAACTGTTGTCAGAAAATAAATACTTCTCCAAGGTTCTAACTGTCTTGAGGCTCTTCCTAATTTCACTGTCTTTGACTCTACTGACTAGAAGAATGTTTGACTTCAGAGCGGCTCTTCATAGCGCAAACGGGTTAGTATAAATCCGGTACAGATCATACATTAGGTGAAAGTGGCGCAAGGTGATGTCACCACAATGGGACATCGATCAGTTCTGAATCTTGTTAATCACGGCAAATTCATAAAAATAGCCCCTCTCGGGAGCAAAACTATATGCTGTAAAGACCTTCTTCCGAAAGACAGCCAGCGAGGAACTGCTCTAGGAACTTCCGCGCCTCGTAAAAGAATAAAATTAAGGTTTCCTGTTTAGGTGCATCGGAAACTCAGAGGTACGGCAACTGCTATCTCCCCGCCCAAAACACGGGTGGAGGTTTGAAAATCTCAATATTTTTATAAGATATCAATTACGATGGGAAATGTCAGGCTCGAGTTGGAATCATAATATTGAAATCACCAGTGACGTAGTCGATACTACTTTAAAAGTCGCTGAGCAAATACATGGCGACTTAAAAATACTAAGCTATCCTATCGAAAGCAGCGGTGACATATCAATAGTAGAATCTGGTCCCACTTCCGCGTGAAAATGTTACAATGACACGTTCAATAGAAATTTGAGGAAGCCAAAAAACATATAGATTAGAGCCTATCTACTGCAGTTCTTATAATTTTATTGTAAAAATCGCTAATAAAATAAGAACGTGTAGACAACCAGATCCCCGAAAACCAACACTTCTCGATATCAAAAGTTAATGGGACTTGGTTTCGCTCGTCTTTATGAAATTCCTTTTCGTCGAATTTCAGATACATTAGAATCGAGCTAATGAAGGCAAGTTAACCTGAAGAGACAGTGCTCAAAGTCCCATTGATACCGGGGCCATTCCGTCCTCCGTCCATAACTGACTTTTGCATAATTTATACATCGATAAACTAAAGTATATAAATGGAGCCGGGCGTCTAATGTCCACTTTGATAATCATCCTGCAACAATACACGGGTCGTCTCCCTTCACGTTTTAATGAATTTTTAAAAAAAAATTAGACGTTTAGCTACAAAAATCATAGAGACCAAATACACCACCACCAAGAATGCTTGTATCTTGGTGCCAATTCTCTTAGGCGTGGAAGCAATTTCTCCGTATTTTTAGCCAAATCTGAACTCGATTACCTTTATCCTCCGCCGAAATAATCCATTCCAACCTTCACATCAATCAGGTCTCTTGAGTTTAACCAATGCAAGATATTTCATGAGACCTCTTCACCCGTGTTCCTTTGCCTCAAATTGGACCAGCCTGATTTGTTCAAGCTTCAGAACCGTTCTCGCTAAATCTCATGTAAAGTAAATAAGTCAAATACAAAAAGTGGTCCTAGAGCCAAGCTGTTAGGACTTTTATTCATCACCCGGATTCAATAACTTGCTGGAATAAATATTCATTCCAAAAACCGATTTCGCGCGGTACTAGCAAAATTTATTTAAAAACTCTATTATTCTCCAGAACCTTCAGCGCTCCCCGAGGCTTGACAACTTTGACGAATGATTTTTCTAAACTGGTGATAAAAGGATGATGGCGTGTGTAGCTGAGCGATAATTGAACTCTGTTCGCTTATCGCTCTTGGCTCATCAGAAGCATCTTCAACGTCCCCTTCGTATCCTCTCTTCCTCCTTTTATGCAAGTTCATTTCCCGTACACTCTGGAAAAAAATAAACGTGAAAGAGCGAGAAAGTACACTTACTTCGATCATTTCAGCATCCGCTCTCATCTTCAAAGTATCTTCGGCACTACGAACTTCTGCCTTTTTGCCTGCAATCTCCAATTTGCCTACTGGTGACTTCGTCCTAGGTGGCTTAGCATGAAACTGTAGACGTAGACCAAGACTGTGAGCGGTTGACTCGGCTACAGTGATGTGGACCGTGACATGATCGAATATGCGGTAAGCTTGACGCGTGCCGTCTGGCTTCACTACTTCTATTTGGTCGCAAAGAGCCACTCCCTGTGGAGCTGTCTCCGTCGATGTTTGACTTCGAACAATCTGTAAGTAGATGAAATATTTAAATGCAGGAGTGGTCATTTGGAAAAAAAAAATTAACGCAACGTCCGTAAAGCTAATTCAAAAGTAGGACTTTCTCTTATTGCCAAAGCGAAAAACTTCTCAACCGAATAACAACTGAAATCCTACAACCAGAACATAGCTACAAGAACAATGCAAAGCTTGTAAAACCAAAAAGATGTGAAATGTGAGCTTCTAGCAGCGAATTTCACCGGTTCAAAGGATATCCCTTTGCAATAAAAGTACTAATGAGCAACATTGTGCTTTACGCTTGTTTGGCACATCATATGTTGCATAAAGCAGAAGCAAGATGATGAAAAATCCTTTTGGGAGCTGGAGGACTGCGTCCGCAAGCCTCCGGAACTAACATCCTAAGCTAAAACGGCGACTATCAAGAATCGAACTGTTCAAGGTTTTCTGTGAATAGCATGAGAAATGAAGGCAATGGAAGATTCTCAAGTAAAACTGTCTTTTGATAAAACCTATGCGTTCCTTCCCTTTCCAATTACTTCGATTCATCAACTTTAAGTCAACAGAACCTATCCTACAGTCAAACCAAACATTACATTCCATTAAAGATTAACATGAACGAAAAATTATTCATAGCCTCGAAAAATTAGGTACGACAAGAAAGCCCATATAAGCACGGAAATAGGGACCCATAAGAAAAAAAGTCCATCATTCTGATAAATAGACGCTTCTTTTAATAAATCAAGAGATTGAATCCTTTCCTGAATGATGCTTTATTCAATTTTTTGCGTACGAAGCGTCTAAAAGAGGTTTCATTGAGAAACGCACTTGAGAAGAAAGCCACAGAAATGTTGCTTGGATGAAGGCAGAGGCGCTAATCGCCTTCTTTTGAAGAAATACCTAGTGAGAAGCAGAGCAACTCAAAGAAGTGGGATACCCTATGTTCTAAGTTATTAGTTCCCCTCCGCCCCGTTCCTTTATCTCGAATAAGAATTACTAGTTTTTTTTGACTGTTAATAAAAACATAATACCGAAAATAATGAATTTTCAGCAGGAACCAAAGAAACTACCTCACAATCCGCGTCCGGTGGTAGCCAAGTAATACTGCCGGTCTTGGGATCCGAAACCCACGCGACTGCTCCATCAGTCCTCTTGAGACACACATTCCCTCGAATACCGTACCTATGCGACGAAATATACGCAAGTGTTAAGCACACATAATAATTAAGAGACCTAGTATCATCAGATAAATCCGGTACATGTAATATAACCGTCCATATTTGATTTGATTCATTAAAGATCTATAATCAACTAACACTATAAGGCATACAATCATCGACAAAGCGATGTTGTCCAACTTCGAGGATGTAGATGTGAATTAAAGATGTGGTTAAAGAAGCTACACCCTTTTTCTGAAGCCAACCATGTCGCGAACGTACTGGCGTTTAGACAGAAGTGTCAGTATTCGTCGAATGTCCAGATACAAATAATTTATTATTTTGACGATAATGACTCGTCTTTTCACTCTCCCCTGCTTGTTCGGCATTAGTAAATGCAATGGGTGGTCAAAGTGGGAATGAAAAAACTGAAAAACGAAAGACCCCACCTTGGCACAACGACAGAAAAACCGTTGGAACCCCGCAACTGACAAATAACCGCATCGGCGAATCTACATGGATCGTCGTCCGACTTCTCCTTAAAAAAGAGAGCTTGGAAGAGTTCGATCGAACTGCGTTGAGCCTGTTGAGCGGCCCAGTGACGTTCATTCATGTGCCTACAAATTGACGCTAAATCTTCGTGCTCATAGAGACTTTCTGTAGTAGGTAGAGGAGTGCTCGCAAAAGTATTCCGCATTACAGCTGCCATTAGTAGTCGATGGACCTGAATGAGAGCAAAGGGCAATAATTATAACAAACTCTGCTTTAAGAATACAAAGAGACCTATTTAGTATTCATCAAAAGACGCCTTAATGAAGTCTTAGGAGTAGAACTGTTTGACTTGCTATAATGTCAGCATATCGACGAATAGGTGAAGTAAAATGAGTATACAAGTTCAAGGCCAAGCCATAGTGACCGAAGAGATCACGCGTCAAGTTTTCTGATCCGGTAGAGAAGTATAACGCATTAGTCATTGCTCTGGCTGCCAACTGGCGTAGCAAACTGTTCACCTGAACACATAAGATTGTTACTATACAAACGGTACCTGATATAGGTTATGAAGGGATAAGAAATTACTTCGGGATCATGAACATCTATACAATTTGCCAGTGACACCGACAGAGCCTTGTTGGAATCCACATCCAAACGGAAGCCCTTGGATGCAGCGCATTTCTTCAAGTCGTCGAAGAACTCTGGTCTAGGAGGCGGGTGACGTCGAAGACAAGACTTTTCTGGGAAGGCCTTCAGGCATTCCCTTGCCACCCAATGATTGGCGAATATCATGAGTTCCGCAACTGTGGAATGCATCTCAAGAGGCTCCTTGGGAATTATGTCTTCTAGAGAACCTGTTCTTTCCTCCGGATTCTCAAACTTCACAGACACCTCGACCGAGTCTAATTCAAGCCCACCGTTCTCTATTCGCATATGACGAATCTGTGAGGCGATACGGACCAGCATACAAATAGATGTATAAAGCTGTCCCAGACGTGGAAGAACTCGGTCTTTTGGTTGGTTGGCGAGTTCGGGAAGTAGTTGACCAATCCCTTTGGAGCCTCCTAAGCTAGAGAAGATCTTTTCGACATTGGGGGTAGTTTCAGTTCCGACATTTTTCAAATCCGCAATGGTTTGAGCTGCCTCATAAGTCATTTTGTAGGAGGAACGGATGACAGTGCGCCCAAACCAGACATCAAGTACCTCCAAACTAACTGGATCCAACTCCCAAATGACACTTACTGCATATCTATTCAAAGTAGATTTCGGTTAAGTAAGTATACACCATACTCGAATAGATGTACCGGTGACAAATTTACCGATCTACTTCGCTCCAAAGTGAGCAGATATCACCACTAAGGATTCCCGGAAGCATATCGTAGCGTCTGTCGGCTAGATATACTGATGTGGAGCGTCGGCGTGCCTCCGCATCTAGGTTTCCATTCGCTTTGACAAAGTATGTAACATCGGCTATGTGGACGCCAAGTTGGATCCTTCGCTTAGAGTTTTCCGTAGTACTTCCAATGAATTTGACGGAGAGAGCATCGTCAACATCTTGACATCCAGGTGGATCAATGGAAAAAACCAAGGAGTCCTCAGAAAGGGGATTACCTGAGATGGTAGGGGAGCGGAGGTCACGACGTCGCCTGACCTCTGCTGGATCAACACACCAAGAACCACGTGCTGATGCGAGGTGTTTAAGTTCATCCAACTGAATGTCTGTGAAGGGTCGGTGACTGAGATTGTGTTCGACGAGAATAGTCTGGGTTTCGGTTTCGAGGTCACCGATGGGACCCAGGAAGCGGACGAAATGACCGCTTGGGTAGTTGGAATTCATATCCCAACGATCAAGACGAACGACAAACCTGCAGCACGAAGAAATGCCAATGATATTAAAAGATGTACGTTTTAACCACAATTCACTTGGTCGTAAGATTAGTTTATACAATAGCAATTAATAACAAATAAAGTCTGTGCTTGAATAAGTCGTAGGAAAGTTGTATCAAATCAGAAAAGGTAAACTCAGATTTTGAAGCGATCGGATTTATTCAGTCCGAATGAAAGCTTGGCATAAGCCAACAATCTTTGATCAAACTGGTGATTTCTAAAACCACCTAGATTCCATAGCTTACATACAAATTCCTCACTTACCTAAATCCAATTAGCTTGGCAGGTTCTGAAGTGAAAATGCGGACCCTAGGAATGCGCCTGTCCCAAGGGGTAACCACAATCCATCCAGGAGCGGTGGGAACTTTAGAGCAGGCTCCACCCTCTTCTGGTGGCACATAAGAACAGACATAGTCACGCCAGCTACGACTGAGTACACCAACGACAAAAGCGCAGGGTAGAGTGGAGGCCTGAACGCTACTACTTCCACCTCCAGCTCTCGAGGTAGCTTCCCCACTCTCGTCTACTGCACCACCATTGTCGAGACTTGCGATAGTTCCCTCTGCGACGCCTTAAAACAGTAAAGTTGGTAGGTTAAAGCGAAATGTAACAACCATTAGTGTTACAGCACTTATTGATAACCACTCGGCTCAACAATATATCTAGCAATAACATTCTCGTGGCATCGTAATGCCATATGAAGCCCTTCAGGGCCCAATAAAATGGTACTGAGTAAACCTCAACTGGAAAACTGCTTGTCACACTGTAGGTGAAAATATGCGTTGACAATAGTGAATTGTGCAAAAGACTTTACTGAAGGATATCTTCTACGCTGTGAGCAGTCCTATTTAGTCTGCTCTTATTTCTTACAATGCCTTAAAGTCTCAAGTACGTTAACCATTCTGGCAGCTCTGGACTAGAGCTGCTAGACACGAGTAATAGTTAATGGGACATTCATAGTCTCTAGACTCGAATAACTTTGAAGAGACTGATTTTCGACCGTAGTGCCTAAAAAACAACGAGTTGGGATCCAGAAGCCTTAATGTCCTCTATCGGACATAGTATTAAAACCTGGCTACAGGTTTGTTCACGGGTTAACCTAACACTTGATAAGAATTCTGGACAAAATACGTTTTCAGATGAGAGAAAATATAGGTAGCAAACTGAGAGATGACTTGAAAAGTACCAGTGATGAAGATAGTCAAAAAAGCATTCAACAGTCTAAAAACTGATTATTGTCTTCGCTTTACTACGCCAACAGAACCAAGAAGGCAGGGAGTACCCTTCCCATTCCAGCCTAAATGAACCGAAAATTCGGCAGAGTTGACAATGACGACAATATAGGGCTAGATTACAGTAACTGAATCTCAAATTGGCTGGTCTAAATCAATAAATTACCAACTTCGGAGGGCGCAATGTTGCCCGAGGCCGTAGTCCAGAGATGACGTGGTAGAAGATGAACTACGACAATATCGCCATCAACGGCGCGATTTCGATGAAACAGTCCATTAATAGCCACCTCGGATCGAGATGCAAACTCCGTGTCCTGTACTTCCGCTTGGTGCTTCATGGCACTTGAACTGGAGGTGAAAAGCAGATTGGAAAAAAATAGTTTCGAACGCATTATATTCAGGGATTGAACTAACTTAGCAACGACCTACTCAGTGAGAACAACGATAGCTTCAGTTGTGCATCGAAAACGAGAAACGCGTAGAACACCTTGAAGAAACTGGCCTGAACGAATTCCAGCCATGAGGGCTGATTCTGATAAATGCGGTGGATAGATATCACCTGGAGCTGGTTGTTGAGGTATATTTGAAGTAGATGGTAGCGAAGATGAAGGAGGTAGCACTTTTTCTGACCCATCCTTTAGTGATTTCAAAGATGCGCTGAGGGATTCGAAGAGTTGAAGCACTGTGGTCAATTCAGAGTGGTACCTTTGAAGATATGTAGCCAAGTCCATAATAGAAACTTCATCGCAATTGTGAGGATCTCGCTTGGCTACCTCCGCAGCAACTTCTTGGTTCTCAGTCAATAATATGACGTTTATTTTATTACGAAGATGGCGTCGGTACCACTGTGCAGCGATCCAGTTGAGCCGAGTTGTGTAATCTAGGACGGATTCATCTTGACGAGACCGTTGAAAACAATCCACTTGAAATTCATTATCAAAAAGAATACAACACTGAACCGGGTCTGAGAGACAAGCACAAATTCGTTTATAGACGGCTTTAGACGAAGCTTGCTGTTGTGCCTAAGCAATACAAGATAAAAAATATATTGTCATATGTTAACTTTGTGCGCATAAGCCAAAAAATAATACGAACAAAAAACTAACATAGCTTAACGACGATAATGTAACAACGATTCCCTGGATTTCTGTCGATTCAAAAACTTCCCAGAAAGAAAGAGCATATGAACCGTCGACAATCAAAATGTTTTCAAGGTCTGAGGGAAGGCAAAACCCTTAAAAATGAAATTAGAAAATGAAGTGAAATTACCAGGACGACACTCTATGTTTGAACAGGAATTTACCCGACAAGGAATGTTTTTACGTAAATAAACTTCCCGAGTAACATGGACTCTTTTACCTTGCGGAGTAACATAACTGATTACCTTCTCGGATCTTACGCGAGAAATAACGAAGGGCTCGTCGGCGCCCATTAAAAACTATTGAGAGCGAATGATGCAAAGGTCGTCAAATCTTCGGCGAGCTGTGTCAAACAATTTAATACAAAGTAACTGATTGGTTTGAATATTATCAACGATATATTATAATTTATTCATCATCCGCATTTCTTAAAAGTCTTGTGGAGCGAAATCTCAAGCAAAACAAAAGAAAATAGTTTACACAAATAAAGTTTTTTTATCTAATTTTACAGGTTTTGTTGTCTGAATATTAATTTTATGCCTTTGAAGGAGTAATCATTTGAACCAAGGAGCGCCCTATAATTTGTCAAATTATGCGCAGGTGGGTAAGGTGTTGGTCTGTTTTCCGTCCTAAGTGTATTTTCAGTCAAAAGTTAATTTTAATCTCACTTTAGCCATAGGTAGTGATGCAAGCGGTCGATTCTGCTGTTAGCTCGGTGTCTTTCGACTGTTATGAGCTATTACTGCGTGATGGTTTGCTACCTTCGTCTAATCTTTCAGACCACATCACATCCTATCCTCGTTTCGTTTTCTCACAAACAGGTTCCATAATCTGTACCTTTTCCACTAATCAGCTTCATTGCCAATTCCCAAATGGCAAAGTCTTCTCATGGACGACCTCTGAAGCCGGTTTACTCGTTTCTAATTTGAGAAATTGTCCACCGGATGCCTCCCATTTATGGATAATTGCCGATGTCACCTTTCTACACAATTCTTCACGAATTTTGCTTCTACTTGCTCCACCCGAAAATATCAAGGCTCTGAGATCAATCATATGCCTTGTCGACCTAAGTGACGGGACCTCTGTATCATTCCTAAGGTTTATTTCCATTCGAGGCAGAGCTAAATGCATTCATATTGTATCCACGGATCGTAGGGCCCTTCCTGCCTTTCAAGGGGCCGTGGTTGTTGCCTTAGAACGTGGACAGATAGCTCTATTGGGTTAGTTGTTTTTTTAAAGATCTAAATTCCCATGCCATCCTATCACGGTGCTTTCCTTTAATTTTTAGATTTTTGTCTTGACTGGAAGATACCCGAAGGAAACTATTTGGAATCGAGTTCTTGCATATCCGTGGGTCAATTTTGCGAAGCTATTTCAGCTAATGAATTGGTTTCGCCACTTACTCCGAAAATGGAGCATTCTTTAGTGAATCTCAATGGTAGTGTAACCGTTGAAAATCCCTTTTATACACACTTAGCTCTTAAATGAGACGTGCGCCTAATCATTAAATCGTCACATTTTGTCTCTAGCCTCGCGGATTTCTCTAAACAAATTCTATTACCAAACGTCTAGAGACGAAACGGTGGAAAAATTTCCTTCTGGTAAATTTTTTCTATGAATTTGCTTGGATAGGTT
Source organism: Moniezia expansa (assembly GCA_019097775.1). NCBI lineage: Eukaryota > Metazoa > Platyhelminthes > Cestoda > Cyclophyllidea > Anoplocephalidae > Moniezia > Moniezia expansa. The sequence continues at coordinate 38,368 of JADFDV010000251.1, forward strand.
TTTGATAATTAATTCTCCTTTCTCCAGTTTCCGTGAACGTAACACTTCTTTACTATGTGTCGCAAATCAAGGCTCTCGTGGTAGGTTTCAGTTTCGGTGGATGGCAACTTTGGAGTCTCACTAAATTGAAAATTCTGTAAGAATGTCACCGAAAAAATGATTCGTCACACTACTCTTTGCGCGGCTTACCTCCAAACTTATTTCTTCCCATAGCTACACTTTCCGTGACCTGCCACCCGTTCCAGTTCCTGTGGTTTGCTGTACCTTCAGTGAACCTTCCGACGACCCTCGTTACTACTGCTACCTTTGGATCGGTTGGCAGTCTGTCAGAAATCCCAATTCAGATTTCTCCTCGGTCTCTACTTCGGTCAAGTCAGTTTTGTTCATAGCTTTGACTATACACATTTCCCAACCATTTGACTCGTCTAATTACCTCGATTTTAGATCAACTGTCAAGGCGTGAGTTGTTTACTCCATGTCCATAAATTCCAGTTTTTTTTTTCGCTCGTTTCGAGTGTTTAGTTTGCAAGAATTTGTGCAATAATTTGGGAGCTTATATATCGCTTATCAATAAGACTACAATTCAATTCCTTTCAGTCCCAAAGTGGGCCTCTTTCAATTGGGCTTTCGCGGTCGAATTGAGCACATTCAACCTGTAACTGAAGACACGCTCTACGAGTATGAGGTAAGTATTCCCTATCGAGAATTCAATTTATCATTTAAAAAAATTACTTCCTTTGCTTCCTTTTCTAATAATTTACGGGATTTCTACGGAGCTACAAGGCGTTTATCGACTGTCCTTTCTCCCATAACCACCTCGATTGGCCATGATACGTCCCACTGGAGGTCACATGGAGCCCTTCTCACTTCCATCCAATCACTAGGCACAAACTACGCTGCCAATTTTGGACTTCGATCCAATCGGCTCACTGCCCTAGTATGGCGCGCAGCCCCGCGCATTGTCCGAATCGGTCTCTTTGATCTGGATCGATGGTACCATGCTCAAATGCCCGCTGGTATCAGGTAAGGAGTTTCATTCTTCGGATTGCTAGATAATTCAAAACTGATGTGGCATATTATTTAGGGCAGACAATTCATTCTTCGCCGTGTATGATGCGTTCTTGGATCAATCTCGAGCTCTTCCCCTAGTACGCGCCTCTTCCTACTACTGTCATGACATTCTGTTCTTTTAAAGTAAATTTCACTGTTTTAGACTGCTCATATTCTTCCCCACACCATATACGCCTATTGGGCTACCATTTATCGCCGAGAATTGAGTGCCTTCAAAATTTGTGGAGCGGTTTCTGCCGTCCAAACTCCCCTGCGTGGATATCAGGACTTACGCAAACCACTTCCCGAATGTCAACTTCGTCCTTCGGCACATGGCTTCAAGGCCCTTGTGCCTTTCCTCACAGGTATAACTCAAATTTGTATCTTAATCACGGCTTAGTATGATGAGTATTTCTGCTACTTTAATTCTATTCAGTACGATCTTTTAAATTTTACCTTCCCATTTGCCTTAATAGCCACTGACTTTTCATTTTACTCGATCGTTGTAGTCCCGATGTGTTAGTAGTTACTTGGATAACTGGAATACCTTTATAAGGCTAATGCTAAAGCCCACATTTGAATAAGAAAAAATTGGGTCCTCTAATTGAAGATATCTCATTTGCTCATTCCTTTGTAGGTCAGCATTAGCTAGTTTTGGTGGTCCATCCAACCACTGGATTTTGATTTAACGCTTGATTGCATTTGCATGAATAGTCAAGATAAGGGTCATGTACCATTTCTGTCCTCAGATTACCAAAAAACTAGCTATGCTGCTCGCCGCCACCTGCAAACTTGCATTTTGATTACTCTTTTTTGATATCCATAGGTTATTCTGTGGCATTCGCAACGCAGAAATTCGTTTCCCGTCAGGAATTAGCTCTGAGTGAAATATCAGCCGCCATAGCCGAGGCTTCTGATTCTACCTTTGACGCTACCGAATGGGTTACCGAAGCTGCAGCTTGTGGTCTCCTTCAAGAATTTGAAGACACTGATATCGAAATTCTTCATACTCTGAAAGATGCCGAAGGAAGTGAATGGATTACTCGTCTAGCACTAGGGGTCGAAAACCCCCCTTCTACTCTATTGAAACAGATCGAATTAATGGACCACGAAGAAGAAGACTTTGAAGGCGTGGAAATAGTCAATCGAACATCTCCACAAAGGGACCTAAGCCATAGAATGCCGTCTGACCTTGAAGATATTGAAAGAGTCGTCAAGAAACCGCGCTGGAACAATGAAGCTCAACCCACTCGTGGACCAAAATATCTTCCACCAGTCTGGGTTATCATCGTGAATTGTCTCTTTGAGCATGGAATGTATGACGAGGTAAAGAAATTGGACGGCCTCATATCCTCTTTGGGATGGCAAGATTTCAACCCAAGGGTATTTATTCGTCGGTGGCTGTGGTTGAAATGGTTGGGCAAGAAGTACTCCCTTGAAAATCTCCTTACTCCAATATTCGATGTCACCGGAGTAAAAAAAACAAAAATGGATCTTAAAGGCGTTATCAAGGACCTATGCCTGAACTTCAGTTCTGTACGTTTTTAAAGTGCTTCTCTGCTCTATTTGTTTCATTTAAGTATTAACACCCGTGACCCCTTAAGCACTGAAGTGAATATGGATAAATCGTCAGCAGAAAACTGAAGTACCTCGTTCTTGTGAACTCCTCAATTTCTTGCTGAATTTGCCACCACAGAACAACCGCTCTCTTTTGAACACCAAACCTTAGTCGTGCTCTTCAGTGTAGTCTTTTCACCGGTCTTGTTTCTCAGTGTTCTGACCTAAATTGTGTACCCTAGCGTTTGCCTAACCATTAACTTCTGATTTAGCCTCTTAAATTCAGTGTTATCTTAGGCTTTATTGAACATCTCTGAGTGTAAGTCGAGCTGACTAATTGATGAGAGTCACTACATCTGGCTTGTTTCTTGTTTGATAGTTTCTTCTTTTTTAATTTTTACAGCTTCGGATCATGGCGGATATCGCGAAAGTTGTAATGTCTCCATGTTTCTCTCATGGCGAAGATGTTCGAGTTACCGATTCTGCTTCCATATCTGCTGGAGCAAAACTGAAGCTCATTCAAGCCCTAGCGGAGTACACTCGCCCAGTGAGTCTTTTAATTCGACTTGGTCTTCTCCCACAGGTCTCCAATCAATCAGATTCTACCAGGTCTGTTATAGCCTTGATTATCTACATGGAGTACACTGATTGGTCTCATTTTGACTTATTCCACAGCACCTTGGCACTCTCTGCTTTGCTGCCCTACAACTATGCTGAAGTCGATGACCTGATTGCGAAACTCCAGGCAGTGCACAAAGCTCCCGCTTTTCTTCCACCTTTCATTACCGGCTGCCTTCTAGACCACCTTCGAGGCATCTCAACAACTTCAGATCAGACAGAGAGCGCCTCGATAAGTGTGATTACATCCTCCTACCCTCCCCGACACTTGCAGTCGATTTGTGCCCTGTGGCAGCTCTTCGATGTGAATGTCCTCTCTCATCTGCCTGCTCATTTGGCTCTCCTCACCTTTATTCTCTTTGACATCGTCACTGTTAATGCGCTCCATGAAGAGGAGAACGATGATTTGATTGAGCGAAATCAGCAGATTTATCTTATTGGACGGTTGCGCTTAGTGGAAGCGGATAAAAATGGGACCCGATTAGTAACGCCTGCTCCTCCTCGACTCGGACCTGTAGCAAGGGCCGTTCAATTGGTAGGGAAAATTTGACTCTTGTTTTCAAAACCCTTACTCACTAGTTACTCCAATGGTTTTATTTCTACCTTAATCGCAGCAACAATATGTTGTTAATCAGATTGTTAGTGAATTCCCCGATTTTGAAAAATTCATTTCCACCGTGCGGACTCTCTGGCTGGTTGACAGATTCCGCTTTGCTGTAAGTTATATTCTCTAAATTTTTAACTTGAATGCTGCCTAAAACTGTGAAGTATTATCTGTTTTTAAGGAAGTGGGTTGTGTTTAGTGATCTAAATTATGTTACATTTTCAAATAAACCCACCTTTGTATTTATGTCTTATATTATCCTAATTTTCCCAGACTCTGGACTTCCATTCTGGATATTACTACTTTTGTTTCTAGGAAGTCCTTTATTCGCGCCTAAGTCCTTTGGCCACCGGTCAAGTGACTGATCTTGGCCATTTACCCGAGGTGTTTCCCAACCAGGCACTGTTAGTAGCCAAGCATTGTATCCTCTATGGGCAGGCCGAACTAGCCGCTAGATTCGATCCACGATCAACTTCCAGCCAGACTGCCAGTTGTATCGTATCAAGTCTTTACCAAGCTCGTCAGCTTTACTCCAGGCAGGCCAATCGTCAGGAAGCTTCTAAAGTCCTCATTGAGGCTGCCAACGCTTTCGAAAGAAGTAAGTTCCTTTGCTCTTTCCCCTATATTACATCATTTGTTATACATTTATCTATTTGCAGGAGGACAATTCTTGGACTTCATCCGCCCTGGTTTATCGCACTGGGAGGCCGCAGTGTTGTTTAGTAACCTGCGAAGTCGAGGATTGGATCGGCTTCTTCTAGCTTCCTTCATTGCTCGTGCGCAGTACAAGGTACATTTCGCTCATTTTCTTAAATATACTTCATTCTCTAGGAGGCACAGGATGCGCTGGCAGAAATCGATTCCAGTGGTGGTCGAAAGCTCTCTACAGATCCAATCGTGCGCTCTCTCATCTCTACGATGTCTTTTTGCCTTCCTCAGCTCAAGTTTCTCTGTGCTTTTTCCAATCTTACACCTGGACTCAGGGAGAATTCTCTGCATAGTTACCTTCCTGCAGGCAGTGTTGTCAACAGCGCCAGTGCTCGTGTCTTTCATGTGGAGGGAGACGAGGATTATACTGGAAATCCTTTGGCGAAACAATTTACTACACCAAAGGGCAATCGCCTGTCTATCCAGCCCTCAACTGAGGACAAAAGACGAGCCATGGAGTTCTGGGATGACTTTGATCTATGAGTCTCACTTTTCTGACCATCCACGTTACCTCATCTTCTTTCCCTCCAAATTCTTTTTTCGCTTACAGGACTCAACGCGTACTTCGTGGTGAAAAACCATTTGAAACCCCGAGGTCTCCTGTTATACCCAACATTACGGACAGCGCTAGGAAGTTGAGTCGAAAGCTTAAAATGTAAGTCGGTCTTAGACGTTTTTCATAAACCTTCCTATTATTTTTGGCTCCTTGTCTCTATCTACTAGGATGCTCTACTCCTCATCTGTGATGAGTCCCTTTCCGCAGAGTCACAAGAAGACATTGGGTACTTTCCCTTCTCTTCGTGAGTCCACTGCTTCAACGCCTGTAAATGTTTCAAATCACTCAAGAAATGACTTCGGGTCTGTTTCGGGGGAAAACAGACTTCGACCTAATCTCTCGATTACTGTTACTACTAGCAGTAGTAGTGTTCTTCCAACTACTTCAATACTGAAGGTTAGCTTCTTTGGGTACTATTTCGGTTCTTATTAGTTCACTCAGTTCGAAAACTATCAGTCTCGTATGGATAATTATAGTTGAAGTCATTGTTTGTTCTTTTGCTTGATTGTGTTGAAAAGATTCTAACTTCAACAGGGTGCAAGATGGTTTTCCTCTTGGCAAATGAGATTTCCCTCTGGATATTTACCTACCCTGGGTGCGAAGTGATATCATTAGTTTCTGTGTAAAAGTTATTTTGAATCATGCGGCAGCGCCCGTGGTTGAAGATTGGCGTTGACCCAAGGAGTCTGCGTTTCTCAAAGGGCTTTGGATTTCTTGATTCATGGGTTTCGTCATGCTGTGGTCCTTGTTTCAGGCGTCATCAAGTCTGTTGGCGTTGGTGTTTTTTTGTGCAGACTATAAGTGGGGAGTAAAAAGCTAAGTTACATGTGTAACTGGAACAATTCGCACACTGTCCTAGCACTGCTCTTTTTGTTATTCAATTAGTATGGTATTTAGGCATAAACTTTTAATCAAGCTCTGCCACTCCTAATCTCCAGTGTCCGCTCCCTGGTTAAGCCCATATTAAGTGCCCTGTACCTTCCCGCACCTACAAAATGGGATGCCATCAAGTTGTCCAGGCTTTTGAGTCATACCGGCTTTGTTCTTATCGTCACTGCTCGAAGTACGGCTATCTTGTTCGGTGGATCCTTAACAGAGGCGTTGCACTGTGATTGAGAATCTAAGACTCTAAGGGACTGGACTGATATTATTTTGAGATGATCTTCATTCATCTCAATTACCATCGATGAGGTTTGATCAATATTTTCGCTATCGTCCACAGAGAATAAGGTGCAGGTATTTGAGATCATGGAGGCTGTTGAACACGGATCGCCCACATATGCACTTACCACACTTATTTGTGTATTTGTAAGATTTTGATTTTTTCCAAAGAATAGTAGAGCCTTTTATAAAATTCAGGCCCCGATACTTCGTTTCTATCTTGAAACTCTATGTTCTACAGGTTCGTTCTACACCAATGTCACCACCAAAGGAGGTATTAAAAGAAATATCGAGTGAATTACCGACACCCACTCACAATTTCAAAAAGGAACAAAGAAAGAAAGCTTTCACCATTACCTTCGAAAAGAGACAAATTGTAGATAACGGCGTGGATCTGGACGTCGCATCTACTCCATTAGAAAGCAGTACTTCTAAAGATTCTTTAGTAGTAGAAAGCAGCAGTGATGATGCAGAAATTACCGTCAACGAGTCTACTCTTCTCTTAAGTAAATTTATACCTTTTGAAAGCTGTATAAATCGCCAACATTTGTTGGTTTATTAGTAATTGTCGTAAACTATGTAATTACGTTCGCTCAGGTCACAAGGTTTCCCTCTCTGGCGATCCTTTAGTCGATGAGAATGGGTCACAAATGACCACTGGCTATACCCTTTCTACAGAACGGTATACCTTTTCGCCTCCCATTCGGACAGTGAGTTCCCTCTTTTTAATGCTACTTCTTTAGATTAATCCAGCCAGTTTACCTCCAAGGGGCATGGACGATGTGGCCGATGCACTATGCTCGGCTAGATACTTTGATTTCACCTCACCGGCCTCGTATCTGGCCAAGAAGTTTATCACTCCTGTTTCAAATGCTACTCCCGTCCATTCCATTACGGAGGAAAGTGAAGATTTTAACTTCAGCACAGTTGCTGATACTGCAGCGTACGACCTGTTTGTTTTTGATAATAAGGGGGAGTGGATAAATAAAAATCACCATAGTCTATTTACTTGGTATTTATGTTACGCGCTTCGTGATCAAATATTTTCCATCTGCAGCTTTACTTTCGATAATGAAACCGAAGACGAAGTGGAAACGTTTGAAGACGAAACTGACATAGAGGTCCCCATGACAACTACTGGGGATGAATCGTCTACTCTGTCGGGGACGGAAGAGGTTGTCGAAATTCAGACTCCCCGTCGGTCGAGGCGAAAGATAAAGAAACCCGAACGATATCAGTACTGAATATTTTGTGGGTTATCTACTTAATTGCCACCTGTTCTCTTGGTTTCACAAATAAATCTCGTAAATATGTGATTTTGCTATTGATATGGGCTATCGAAAACTGATGGTCATGTCTATGTACTGTAAGGGTTCATAAACTATTTAAGAAAATCAGGCCGTTGTCTTTAATTGCCCCTCCATATAGAAGGAAAGAGTTTAAAAGGGTGCTTTTTGATACATCGCTTTGCCTCCCTCTGCTGATTCCCACGTTTCAAGGGAAAGTCGGCAGCCATCATTATTAAAGGCTCTAGTTCCTCCGAACTTCAATACACTCTCGAGTATCCCGTGGTGTCAGCCTGAATGTCTCAGTACTTTTTATTATTGTGGAGCACTATAATCAACACACAATCACCCAGCGTCATGGTTGAGGATTCTCTATTGCTCACTTTCCGATATCTTATTTTTAGAATCTTCATTTACTCGAACTTAACCAAATATTATCACTTATACCCAGTCGAAGGTGTATTCGCATCATAGGTGGTTCCAGGTGCGTTCTGTAGCTTTACGTTGATATTAAGAGTCCAATGCTCGCATCTCCGAGGTTAGTAGTATTGTGGGTGTCTGTGTGTGTCGTAACGACTAGGAATTTATCGATTCGGGTCTGGGTGACTTGAATAGCTTATGGGTGCCAAGTCGTCGGTTCGGCCTTTGTGTATTATTTCATTTGGTGTTAGTACACAGCTTGGCCATAGGATTTTCTATCTTGTGGTCAGTTTGACTGTTTGCTCCAATGATTCAAAAACGCTTCGATATTTTGCATTTATTCGACGAACCATCAGATTTTTTCAGTACACTCATCTTCTCTTTGAAGGTTTCCTCCATTTGATAATCTTCGCACTAGTAAAATTTTACTTACATTGTGTCTCTATTGCCTCTTCAGAGATACCTATAGTTAAACGATTTTATTTTAAAGTTGAAAGTCAAGACTGTCTACCTGGGCAGGTTTCGGACCAATTATAGTTCAGTAATCATTTTTATTTCGAGAGTTTCTTTGCTGGTAAACTCAAATAGTTTATCCATTTGGTATAATCAATCGAATATTGTGCTGATTGGAGGAAAGCTTCCTGCGATGACGACTAAATGCCCCCGATTTATTAGACAATTAACCAAAAAATAATGGGAAATATGTTAAAGCATGCGGGTGATTTAAGCCGATTAACAAGAATTTCGTAACTTATAGTCACTGCGTTAGAACGATCAGGAGGATCAGAATTAAGCAAAACCGTGTCTGCTGTTCACCTTTGAATATGTGATTTTTTAAATTTTAGCAAATAAATTAATCCGATATACAAATCAATCAACAGATTTCGTTCATTTAATCGTTCTTTAGTGGTTATTTCATCAATTCACCGAATCAACCATGTTCTGGATAAGTATTTGGCTGTTTGTGTGGTATTAGAAGTCGAAATGAGCTGCTGCTAGTTGACTAATATTGTGGATGTCGATAAGTCAGTGGTTCGGTTTAGTTTATCTGTTTAACTTTATAAATGCGGCGCAACATTAACATTTGCGTATCGCTGATATATTGTGGCATCAGGTATGGGAAATAAATGACTAAAAGTAAAGGATATCTAGGGAATTTGCATTTAATAATTTCGTAGAAACGGACATTTGATATCAGCACCTAATTATTATCGTTAAAGACAAAGGCCTAACCAAGAGCTTAAATAAATATGACTAATATTGACCCAATTTTCATTTTAACATAAAGTGTTACTTATAAGGGGGGTAAAACTAAATCCCTATACACTTTAAAAAATTTCGTTTAGTGGACTACATTCTGCAGTGGCGCAAGATTGGGTTTGTGAGAGGTGAGTGTGACATGCATGTTGGGTTGGCGTAGGTTTTAGCGTTTTCTGCAAGAAATGTCATAACCGCTGCTCGACAAGAGCCGTGCTTTCTGACCCCTTAACGCGCATTTTCGAATGTGCTTTTTAGCTTCAAATGGCACATGGTAACGATATTGTTCATAAGAACCATTTCCGCAAGCACTGGCAGGGCATGGTGAGGACATGGTTCAATCAGCCTGCTCGTAAGTATCGACGCCAAGAGGCTCGCAAAGCGAAGGCGAAGCGTATTGCTCCCAAACCCGGCTGTGGCCCTCTTCGTCCGATTGTTAATTGCCCAACTCGTCGTTATAACATGAGGGTTCGGGCTGGGCGTGGGTTTACTTTGGAAGAGCTTAAAGCTGCTGGTCTTAGCTCTGCGGTCGCTCGTTCCATAGGAATCGCCGTTGATCCCCGCAGGCGCAATCTATCAATGGAGGGTCTTCAGCGCAACGCCGCCCGCCTTCGCCACTACATGAGCAAGGTTGTTCTCTTCAATAAGGCGAAGATCCTCCCAGTGCCTTGTCACCAAGGTGAGATTGGCAAGGTCAAACAGCACAACGCTCTTCCGGCAATCCGCCAGAAGTACGTTTTTGAGAAGGCCCATAAGATCACCAAAGCTGAAAAACGTTACTCTGCTTTCCACGCAATCCGTCAACATCGCGCTAATAAGCGTTTGGCTGGTAAACGCATGAAGGCTCGCCTCGCAAAGAATGCTGAGTAAATGTACAGCTTATACAATAAAGGGATTGCGTTTTCTGTCTGTTTTATTGCATGTTGTACTCGAATGTTCGCTGTATGGTGAGTAACAATTGTTGTGGCTGACTTCTTTATGGACTGGGGTCAAGATTCTAGCGTTGTCTTCTGCTTATTAGGCAGATCATCTCTTTTACAGTTTTCTAATGTCCCGTCTTTTATTAAATGGACTATAATTTCTTAGCGGCGAAGGGGTTGTTGCTACTTTTTTCGTAATTTTAGCTTTTTTCTTTCATGGATTGTGAGATCGTCGTTCAGTGATGAGTTGGATGGATTAATCCTTGTGTCCAAAAATTTTCAAATTTCATTGAGCATTTGTTGGGTGGTAGCTTCTGAAATATGCAGTAATGCCATATTGTATAGCCCGTTTAAGCTGAATTGATGTCAAGTTGGAGAGCTCAGTGCTGTGGGAAATCTAGGGTTATCCGTAAAAAATACGGTATCATTCTCCAGGCTTTTTCGCGGCTTTAGGCGGACGCTGAGGCTTGCGACGGAAAGTAATTTAACAGCGTTCGCTTGCGTCGAGGGGCTCAGTTGTTTATTCTAAGACTTTCGCAAACGCCGTTGGAGGGGAAAGGGGAGTCGGCTGTCTGTTCGGTTCATTTCGCCATGGCAATGTGCCGAGCTTGGAATAGGCCGTGAGGAATGCAATCGATTGGTCGTTGAGTAAGTTCTGGGCAAAGGGTGGTGGGAAAACCCCTCTGGACTTGTCGTTGCTCGCTTCACTAGTCTAATGTAATTTTAAACTTAGAGAAAGTGCATTAGCTAATAATGCTGGGCGTGCATTAGATACGCTTTCACTTGAATCGGGAGGTCTACTTCCTTTTTGCTGCAAGGTTGTTTTTCTGAAGGCCTGGGTAATTGATATTCAGCTAACGGCTCTGCCGGACTTTAAGCCTGCACGTTTTAGAGCGGCTCCCCATTAGACCGTGCGGGTGTGTTTGCATTGCTGGTGCCTATTTCTTTAGGAAATGCCCAGGCTTATGGCCATCCCAGTAGCATAATATGTTCAATAACAAACTTCGAATTTAATTGCCATGAGTACTCGAGTCTGTCTTTTGTGTTATGACGCAACTACATTAATGCACGATGAACCGGGTGGGCGCTTGTGCTAGTTCGATTTCTTAGCAGATCCCTACATCGGTAATCCGACTTGTTTCAACTTATAGTAAGTTTTCTATGGTCAGACTTGTTAGTGTCAATTCTTTTCCTGTTCAATCGCGCTGCTTGGCTGATCTGTAAGCACAATTGGTACTCGCAGCTAGGTGTCCAGTGACTAAGTAAATGTCCATCACTTTCGAGGCAGGTCTGTTACAAAATCGTAGTATTATACCAACTTCATCAAACGTTTATTAAAGTAAACTTCAGGTCTTAGCAGAAATGTCTGACGTAATTTTTAGTTGCTATATCTACTAGTACCATTAGTTTTTTGGCACAAAGCAATTCAGTGCTTTCAGAACAGTTATGAGTTAATGTGTAGATCAAATAAAAGCGAGACAAAGTCCTGAGTATGAATGTGATCATGGAGAATAAGGTTGTTATTAGTATTGCCAACGACGCAAGGATTTTTAGTTCGAAGCTGCGGAGCGGTTGCGGACAATAAGGGGAGATATGCTTCTCATGCTCAACTAGTTTAGGTTATCTATATCTAAGGTGCGAAATCAGATATCGCTCTGTACATATCTAAAAAGTCTTCTTTCTCTGGCATTTTTAGGTTGAATCATTTTCTTACTTCAAAAGGGAGGGTTTGAATTAAGTTCGTTTAAAAAATGCACCATGATCATTTTATACAAGTACTCTATCAATGTGTATTTCATGAAAATGCATCAGAGAAAATTATCTCCCATCCAATATCATTGAGATTCTCGTTTGTCCACCCCTTTTATACGTATGTCTAATTCATTCATTCAGTATTTTATCTGACAAACATTTATACATAACAAGGAAAACTGTAAATTTCTTTTGCTTAAAATTTTTAAGCAATTCAATAACAACAAAACTAATAAGCCTGCACATATTAAAAAGGAAAATTTCCTGCGTGTTAGCTTTAACTTGCATGGCCCACAAGTTCAAGGCTGTTCATATCTTCATTGTATATTGGCTAAAGTTGATCGAGGAGTGCAATTGACTGTTTCAGCGTTGGGCGTGTGTGATGTTTGCTGGAGGTACGCCTAGTTTTTGCTGTTGTTCATCTTTATCGTTCATTTTCACTTACCAGTGTTAGTTACAAAGTACTCGCGGCCAGTTTTTGCACTTATTACGACTGCAAAGGCGCTTTAAAGGAAAAAATATCAAAGCTGCTTTTATTATTTTCGATCATGTTACGACTCAAATGTGCTTCTCAAATCTATGATTGGGGCAAGAAAGGGAAGGACAGTGTCGTTTATCAGCTACAAGTTCGTTCCAAGAACCCTGATAGTTTTGATCCCGATCTCCCTTATGCTGAATTGTGGATGGGGACCCATCCTTCTGGGCCGTCTTGTCTTTGGTACAAGCCAGGAGTTACCCTGGAAGCCTACATTAAGGAGCATCCCTCTTGTTTGGGAGAACCCTGCCTGAATACTTTCGGACATCAACTGCCATTCCTCTTCAAAGTTCTTTCTGTCGCCAAGGCTCTCTCTATTCAAGCCCATCCTGACAAGGTGAGCTCGTTGTCTACGTGGTCTGCACATTCTAGGTTGGTCCCTTCCTTAAATGCCGAAAGCCTACAAGTCACCCTCTAATCTGTTTATGTGCAGTTCACTCTTTTGTTTATGATAGGTATGTGACAAGCCATCATATGATGCCTTTCAAAAAACGAATCTCAATTTTAGAAACTAATAGATGGAGTGAATTTCCGAATTTCGTTTAGGAATTGGCGGTGAGGTTGCATGCGGAACAGCCAGACGTCTATAGGGACGACAATCACAAACCAGAAATGGCTATTGCATTGACAGACTTTGAAGCGTTACTCGGATTTCGACCACTTCGCCAAATTCTCGCTTTTATTCATCGTAAGCCACATTCGCATGAAGATTAAACTTGAAGATCCTCTTGAATCAGTTTGATGGAAGCTTCATTAAATTGACTTCAGGTGCACCATTTTATCATGCAGATTCGGTTGGCAAATATATCACGTAGATTACTTTATCTTTATCAAGTGGCTAATGTGATCTCATTAAATTTACAGTGGGACTCAGATATCTGACAGATTTAGTTTCGGCCTTTCATACCCACAAACGGTTTTTTTCTTAGTGTGTTCAATTCCTGAATCGAGTTGAACATTTTCAGTAATGATTTGCTGTCTTTTAACCGTTGAAACTGCTGATTTTCTATCGAACAATGACTAATCCAATAAGCATAGCCCGTGGGAGCTTTCCTGATTCGCGGGACATTATATTTGTGAGATAAGTTTACCCTGTAAATGGCATTTATGCCTTCTCTTTCTATTAAGTATGTTAATTGGAACTGATAGTCTTTGAAAAATTAGAAGAGCCGAAATTTTCTGCTCTGTATAAGTTCTCAATGTGGGGCAAAAGGTGTTTGTTGATATCAACAGGACACGTATTGGTGGATTAAATGGATTAAATGCCGGCGCGGGTGCTACTTTAAGGCTTGGCAGCCCGTAATCACTGCTGCCAACCCCTGCAGCTTTGAAGTTTTATCAAAGGTAAAAAAGGGTTGGATAAATATATAATGAAAATCATCAAACAGTTATCTACACTATCAAAAGTAGCTACTATCTGCCCGACTACTCTTCTGTAGACTTAGAAAGGCATGTGACTCGTTCTAGGATTCTTGCCTCAAAAGAAGCAGTTGGATTCCTATCCGGGCAAAATGGGGCATAACTAAACTCTCTCTAGTATGCACTAATATTGGACAAATAATGCAGTCGTACGCTCATGACACGGCCCTTTTGTCTGCCAAAGGCACATTGATCATGGATAAAATCCAGATGTGTGACAGCTGGAATGTGTGTTTATAGTCTCTTTGGTCGATTCGACTGAACCGTTTATGAATGATTCTTCTCGTCTTCTGTTCCTGGGGTCTAAATCCTCCTAATGCAGAAGTTGCTCACCCTCTTTTAAATGCATGCCTTGATCATTTGATCATCGTTTCTTTAACGTTTGCCCATTCCTATATTTGGCTTGCACCAATCGATTCCATATGTAGTTTAGTAGATGAATTCTTCAGGTCTGATGCAGCTAACTTCTGAACTTTACTTTGGTGTTTATATTTCCTGCTTGTAATCTGAACCAGTGATGAAGGGCTATTTCACATACTTGTACGTTCATAAGCGTAAACAAATGCACTAGTGAACCTATAACCATGATGAGAGAGAATTAGGTCAATCTCAGGTCCTGCTTCCGCTTTGTCCTATTTTCTCTCATGATCGAACTGTTCTGTTGAACGCCTATTGTACTCTCAAATACCATCTCCTAGTTCAGTGGAAGCCCGCTTTGCAAAACCTACTGCACGCCATTCCCAACTTCTTTACAGAAGTATATTCAATTTCACGTTTGTTGGGACATACCATTTCGAGTGGATTGAAGGAAAATGTCCTTTAATATCCTGCAACATTTAATCGGTGCGGTTGCTTGTCCTAATTACGAAATATGCGCCTTGACCACAATCTACTTACCATTAAAGTCAACTCCCTCGGCCAGCCTACGCCAGTTTTTGTTTCCTGATGATCAATCACTCCTAAATTATTATCATTATTAATATCATCTTAGGCAACCAGGTGTATTTTGTTTATAAGCGGTCTACTTATATTGGTACATACCTCTAAATGTGATCGAAACATCGATAACCCCTTTCGTTATCTTAGCCGTCTATTACATTCTTCATGATTTCTTCAAGAGTGTGATTATTAGGGAAGTCGGCAATACCATTTTACTTCAGGTGGGTTTTCAGAATTCTATATTCTTGACTATTCTTCAGGATAATTTGTAGTCGGGATAGTCTGTGAGGCCCCGCGATATTGCAGTCCGTTCTCTTTCACGGATGAAATGAGAAGACACTTGCGGTTGCTCATTAGATTAAAGTAGGGTAGGTGAGAAAGCTCAAGATTCTAGTGTCATTAGAAGCTGGACTTTAAGTAATCTATCATTACAGAAGATCTGAAAATGCTTGAGTATGAAAGCTAATCGAGAAGGCGTGGAGGAGAGGCGATCAGATGAAGCAGAATTTCCTTTGATTCATCCTGGTTATTTGTTTCTATGCTATTGTTATTTTTTAAGCAAAGTTTCGGATGCATAAAGAAAAATTTTCATTGAATTCTGTTAGAGCTACCGATGTCTAATGCTAAAGGTGGCTGCCAACGAAGCTGACGATCTTGGCACGATTGCGACCTCAATTTCCAGTGCCGAAAAGTTCTAATTTTCGGTCATGCTCTACACAGGTACAGTGTAGAAATGGCTAAAAGGCAAAACTTGAATATGAGACCCATTGGAGACTCATGACTATACCTCAACAAGGATTCATTCCAACTATTGTTTCGAATCTCTTTTAAATGTGAAGAGTACTGCTGTCGAAGCATTTTCTCAAATTATCTCCAAGGCCAGGAGACAGTGCTTTACCCAGTCGCCGCTAAAGCAAAAAATCTTCAGCTATCCATTTAACCAATTACATTTTGTAATTAAGATCTGCTAATTTTGTAAGTCTGGCAGTCTATATATTTTGTAGATGTTCAGAACGCAACCAGAAAAATTATCGTGATCTTTAGAAGCCGAAGAGACATGAATTTCTAGCGACTTCAGTCTAAAATTTCTTTCAGGAAGTCTAGCCATTCCTTACAAGAAAAGGAAAAGCAGTCTGAAACTGAATCTGGTGGGTCCAAGCTGACATCTAACGTCTCTAACTTCCGGTAAATGGCTCCCATTAGCCAAACCTACAAGGCTAGCACAAAAGACGTCATCCGCTAAGTCTCGAAGTGCAAAATACTCGATTGGACGTAGAAGAAAGGATCGATGGACGAAAAATTCTAATTAAACAAAATCCCCTGTTTATCAAACTGAAGGTTCCACCCTTAGCTAAAGCGATGGTTTTAATGACTATCATTTACTTTTTCAACCAAGGTAATGGAAACTGTGCAACGTCTAATCAGTTCCACCAAGTCAATTCTAAACGAATAAAATCAGTATAAACTGATAATTTTCTCCTATATGCAGTTTCTATTCTATTTGTTTGATGCCCTCAGGTGGGTTGTAATCCTTTTTTTTCCGATAACGGTTGGGCTGAGTCCTTTAGTGGTACCATAGATTTCAATCAGATTCAAAATGAACTTCTAAATGTGATTGATATGAAATGACCGATTGGGATGTTTCCTGCTGTTTGCACAACCAAGACGAATTGTTTATATCCAAAGTAACATGGTGTGCTATTTTTACTGCTAGAAATACCTGAGTTAGCCGATCTGACCTCTGGACCTTCAGAAACCCCAGAACAGCAGTCTATATTAGACGGAAGCGGACAAAAGGAGAGCGATAATGAAGTAACCATTAAAACCCTCTACTCCTCTCTAATGCGTTCGAGCCAGGAGCGAGTTGAAGCCGCTATCAATTCTCTAGTCGAAAGGTTTACGCGCTCCTCGGGCGAGGCGGTTGCCATTCCAGGCCTAGAGAACTTGGCAAGTGAGGAGGGTATCGATGCCAACAGTCTTGTGGAATTGTTTCTTCGCCTGACTGGGCAATTTCCTTTCGATGTTGGCTGTCTCAGTGTGTTCTTTCTCAACTACGTCAAACTAAAACCTGGCGAAGCAATATTCTTGAAGGTACGTTCTTGGTGCGCATCGGCGTAGTTGGTGTAATTCTTTTCAGTAACATTTCTAAATTTTTTTTCCGGGTATATAAATGTTGCAGTCAATCATTGTACCAGCAGTATCTCTAATCCTGCTTAGATCTTTACTTTGGCCGTCTGGAATCAAACTCACTTCCTTAAGATCTGATTCCGATCGACACCAAATCATCAGTCGAAGACGACCCTTTGTTCAAGGAATAAACTTATGCTTTTCTTTTTACCTCTGAAATCCTGCTTCATCAAAATATCTGAAACGGGATATCAATCACTGACCTGCTTGATTAGAGTTCTTAATTTTCGCAATTTGATTTCTTCAACTCGAACCAGGCCAATACACCGCATGCATACCTTTCGGGCGATTGTGTTGAGTGCATGGCCAATTCAGATAACGTAGTTCGCGCCGGTTTAACACCAAAATTCAAGGATGTGTCACGATTGCTGGATATGTTGGAGTACAAAGCCCCGATTGTACCTTCTGCTCTTCGATTTGTTCCTCTTTCGCCACCAAAGGTATCCACACCTCCGGGAGTCAAATTTGAGTCTTTTGTACCACCTGTATCTGAATTTGCTGTGGATGTTATTCAGGTGAAGCATTTTGAAACCGATTGGATTTCTTCCCATCCATTCACCTACTCATTCATATCGCCGAATGCATTTTAGTTTGACCGGGAAAGCAGAGGATTTAGCATCCCACCAGTACCTACAGTCAGCATTCTTCTTTTCGTTTGTGGTCTGGGCATTGTCAAGAGTTGTTCTTTCAGCCAAACTTGTATGGAAGAGTTGTGAGTCCCATATAAATTTTCAGCTCTTTTTTAGAGGCTAAAATCTTTGTTTAATGCATATCCTCTTCAAACCTAGCAAATTTGGACCCGGTCATGTCTATTTCGTTCCTGCCGATACGACAGTGAACTTTGTTTCCGAGGCAGACAAGGCCTGTTCTCTTCTTGCCTTCCGTGCTTACGTCAATAGAAGCTGAAAATTGTTACCCATAAATTTTTCACCCACATGTTTAATAAATTTCAGGTTAGGCTCATCTTGTATCCATTAAGTGAGCCTGTCTTGCTGTCTGCCTCTAGGAGTGGTGTTCCAAATCAGTTTAAAGTTATCATTGCAAGGTAAAAAGAATAATGTAAACTGGCAGAAAGTGTTCACAACTTTGGGAGGAGAAAAGGAACATTGGATAGAAGGGCTTCCGTTGGGTCTTTGAAGTTGTGTCTGTGCTCGGTAGGACCAGACATACCCGACTATTGCCACTGGATCGCCATGACTGGCTGGTCTTTTTTTCTGCTTATTATTTTTAAGTGGCATCGCTTGGTTCCAAAAATTATTTGGGGAGCCACTGGAGGTCAAGCTTAACCGACGTAAGTGACTCAATATTGGGGTCCAGATTAGCTGACATAATTGACAACGTTTGCCCACGAGACTGGAATAGAGAAAGAAGAAATCAATAAGAGAATCATGAATGTTCATTCAGCTCCCTGCCTGGTAGTCCAGTCGGACTTTTCCTAGGCATAAATAAAGCGGCTGGCTGATAGTGCGAAACCTCTGAATCACCACCTTTTTTAGGTACGCATATCAGATTAGTCAAAATGGAGCCCGTTGTGTTGGTAGTCGGTTACTCTCTATTTGAATAGTTTGACTTGAATTTCCTCATCCACCAGAACATGACTCTCTCAAGCAGACTAAATCTGAAAGCCGTAGCATGATAAAAAGATCAAGTAGAACGGTAAAAAAGTTGGATATCTCCCGTCGTACGAGTGTATTATGAAAAATAACATTACAAGCTAGATAGAAATGCTCGTGGCACACTTTAAAATAAGCAATGAGAAAATAGCTAATAATTTCAGGAACAGATAAGAAATCCGTCTTAATCTGAATATTCTGAAATCGAGCGTATTGATTACTAACAGAATTGACCAAGAGAAGTGCTTCGCGTCACCCCTGCTGATGTTGAGGTTCCTCGTGTCGACAGATATTGCCGGCCGAAGATGTGTGATTTCTAGTGGAGAAGCATTTTCTTTCTGCTCCTAATACGGTTCACATCACAGTTCATTAATTTCGCAAGAAATGTTTTTTTTTAATTTTACTTCTGTCTGACCTGTGAAATCACCAAGGTCTTCTTAGGATATTGTAGGATTATCTACAGTCGAGACTTTAGTACCAGTTTTCTCGAAGAACTGATTTTTTGAGGCATTGCTGGCTGAAAATTACCATGAATTTCTTTATTATCTCAGATTCGGTTGCAGGATCGGCCTCCAGATGGAGAACTCGCTATTTTTTTCTGATAAGGTATCCGAGCCTCGGAAGTGGGAGAAAGTTGAAGCAAAACCAAAGTTGGCACTGACTGAAACGGCGCAAAAGTCGTCATTCATTGATTCAAAAGGGCATCAGTTAAGACGATTATTCCCCCATAAATGCCTAAAGTATTAACATGAAAAGCAAAATTAAAGGGTTTTCGTAGGAGCTCAATTTATTTTATACATCGTAATTTGAAAAACAGATGAATTTGTGGCATTTTCATAAAAAAAAATTTTGAAAATTGTAGCACTTGAAGCAGTCACTTATGAACTGTTATATAATCTTTTCATTTCCATAACTGGCCAAACAGTTCTGCTTAAATCAACTTTTCGGAAAGTAATATTATGTTTGTTTAAAAAGGTCTGCAGTTTATTGCATTTATGAAGGCAGTCCGACTGAAAGGACCTCAATCAAATCTCCATTTGATTGTTGCTGAAGGGAGAAATGAGAAGCATGATTATCTTCACAGCTTAATATCATCTCTTCAAAACCAATCTTTTCTAAAACAAACTTAGCTTTCTCTGGCTGAGGCTTCATTAATCCTACAGCGAATGTGTTCTCCAAACAGAGTTAACTTGCACCGCTAACTCAGACGTTTCGAAGCAAACTCTACTAGCTCTAATGTTATAGTTAACCGTAAATTGCAATGACGGTGAATTGTACAAGCGATTTCCTTTTACGGGATGGCTTCACTTCTGATTCAAGGAAATGAGTAGAAAAAGAGCTTTATGTCGGAGTTTTTCATTCTACTTCTGCGAAAGCTCGGCTTATAAAACAACCATCCACATTGTCAGCACTAGCATGAATCGAAAACATTAAGGACAACATTCATACACCTCTCGGCTTGTCAAGTTGCGAGTATACGGAGCAGGTATACTGACTTTCAGCTGCGAACATTCCAAGCATTGACATTAATGTCTGGTTTTTAAAATAATTAACATTCTTAGCATTCCTCGAATAGTTCTTTAATAAAATGGTTAAAATGGCTTCATTCGTTAAATGTTCTTGTAATCGGGATTAGAATTAATGCGTTCGGGCCTAAAGACAACACCTTGAGTTAATTTCAAAGCAGGTAAAAATGTCTCCAGTTTTTATTTTTATCAAGATACCTCAGAAATAAAGATTATCAAGTTCCATTAATAAGTTACTAAGTGGTAATACCGACAATAAATTCGACCCAACGATCGAATCTTAACTCCACAAGTTCAGACCCGTTCAGTCCATCGTTGATTAGCGATCTACGGTACATAAATTTCACCGAGCATTTTCATGGCTGACGAAGCAGATATAAACCTATATACCACTCAAGGGCATCTCACAAGGAGGTATTCAGGTTAGTATGGTTTATTCTGAACTTCCCTGCTGACTAAGTCCAGAAGTATTATGAAAATCAGCTACTTTCCATTGGGGATGGACTCAAATGTTAATGAAGCTTAGGTATGGGGAGCGTGTAGACAGCATGTGGTTGATTCATCTCTCTTCGTCGAATATCAACGACGTTGAAGTCTCCTATCATACTTATTACCTAAGCAACGGTTAGCATACCTTCCACCGCTTTATTGCATTGACCAAAGCCAGGAGTGAAGAGAAAAAACAGGGATTTATGACTCATAGGATTCAATTCTAATAGGACATATTTGCGTAGAAAACAGAAGCCTCTAAAAGCCAATCGGCTGGACACACTTCTGCCAAGCACCATGGTAAGGTTGTTTCACGATAAGTTCCGGTCGGTCTGATATGTCTGTGGCAAATATAGGTGTACTTTCGGTGTGAAGGCAAAGCATTTGCTCGGAGGAGTGAATCGCCTCCCCCACAGACACTCACTCTTCATAAGTTTTGAAGTTGTTAGCAAGACATTTTGCTTACGATCCACAGGGCTACACATTCGAAAGATGTATCTATGTTCTCGGAGCTGATGGTTCAAATCCTAAAACGAACCTACCTCATCAAACATTTTCGGATCGTAACTGAAACTTATTTACCTCTTGGTTAGAAGTTTGGATATTGATGCTCATATTTGCGCAACATGAGTCGCTGCCATTATGAGATCTGGTTAGAGTTTAGCAGGGGCTTACAACCAAACCCATTGGACGAAAGCAGCGTTGATGAACACTAATGATAGCAGCAAAGTCCATTCTACTAATAAATCAACTCTTAAAATCCTAGTTCTATGAATAAATATTCCCTCAACAATCGATTGCCTTTCTATTTCAATGATACGGGCAGATTTTCAAAGCTACTTTTAGCGAATTTGCTTTGAGGGCCATCAACATACATCTAGATATATTTTATTGCGTCCAAGTTCATATCATGAATGTGTAAGGTACTCGAAAATCGAAGAAATTCTTCAACATCAAAGAGTAAGGAGGCAGTAAAGCCCAGGCCAACCTCACACTTCTATTCCTTTAAACGAAAATTATTCAGGACACACTTTTCTCCCACATTACACACCACAACCGAAGATGATCAGGAGAAGAATGAAGCAGACGGCCGTATTCTAGTGGATGTCTCGCAGTGAATTGCGCTTGGGACAAAGCTGGAGCCTTGTGGCCTGCAGAGGAAGGTTCTTGTGATGTATTTTGACCAAGACAATCCATCCACATATTTACATATTAAACTGCTACATCCTATGACACACTGTCATCCTGCCTAGACTTCTAACCTCTTTCAGTGCCGCAACAGCACATTATGACATTTGGTGAAACAGGGATTAAAAAGGAGTCAGATTGGTTGTTTGGGTACTCGCAAATGGAGCGGTTTCACCCGGCTCACATCAAGCCGCTCGCTAGTCAATTTACCTTGGTGCTATGATCACGTCGCCTAAACTAAAGAAGGCCTTCAAATTTTTGAATAGTCTCGGTAATCGGAATTAGCATAATATACGGAATGCATCTTTGGGTGGATCCGCCGACATGACGCCTGCAGAAGTGCTTAAAACACAGTCAGTATGACACAAGCCATGGCAACACGATAACGCATGGTGTCGAAGATGCGGATACGATACAACGAAGTGGTTGCACACCGCCGATTGGACGGGAGCTTTATTGAGATTAGATATCACACTTTATATCAACTACCAATGGAGGTCAGATCAACCGCCTCACTTCACATCATGTTTACAGGAGATTTCAGTGAGTTTTATTGAAATAACAGCAATACGAATAGAAACAGAACAAAGTCGATTTGCTTCAATCTCAGCGAACAAGGGAAAAGAAATTGAAAGACTTTTATACATAATTGCGGGCAATTTTCAAAACTCAGTCCGCTTCAGTAGTGGATTTTCGGGAAGGCCAAATTTCTTCACATTCATCTTTGAAATTCTTCAGAGAAGATGTTAATCCGCAAAAGAAGTTCATGTAGAATACCAATTCAGAGTTGACCAAACTAAAATTGAAAATACTTCGATATGCCTGCAGACTCCCTTTTAAGATCGAGGTGAATTTTAAAAAATAAGATACAGACCCCTGCTGTGGTCCACCGTCGGGATATATGGCGAGGTCTGTTAACCGCTGTCGAAGATTCGCTTTGAATTCGACGTGAGCCCGAATCAGAAGATTCTACCATATAAAAATTCATTGGTACTTAAATAACTAAAGCAGAGACGGATGGATGTCGGGATAAATTAAATGTGATTTGATGGTCTGTTCTTTAAGTCGGTAGAGCTAGGATACATATACACCAAATGAGTGCAGATGAAAGGCCTCCAATTTCAAAATTTGGGAACGGGAAGAACGGTGGACTTTGGGAGTTTGCATTCTTTCTAATGATCTCATGCACTTTTCACGGACATGTTCTAGGGATATTGGATGACATTTTAAAGTTAAAGTAAAACACCAAATGAGGAGGGTGAGTGATAATATGAGTCGAATGATACGTTTTTTTTTCACTAAATGGACTACAATGTTTTTGACCAATCAGGTTATCATTTCTGAGCGCACAATTGAGTTTTCTCTCAGATACTCTTTGGGTGCCATATTTCGAAGACTTTACAGGCTTAACCTGACTGCAGGACAGCGTAGTTAGTGATTCTATAAGTTAGCGTACTTTCCGATTTAACCAAGGCTAAAGCGAGGTAATAGAAAGAAATTGTAAGACTTGTAAGGTCCAGGAATGAAGAACACAACTTTCAAATCATCACTGTAAATTTTGTGCTGTTCAACGGAAACCGCTGCACATGTTAGTCCATAAGCAAAGAATAGGAGCCAATGAATGAGACAAAATGAAAAAGGGATTGGCTGGATGATCTATATTACTTTAATCTTTAACGAAATACTAAAAGATATATGGCGAAATTAGCGTTTAGATTCCACCTACGTTGAGCATCACTTCAGAGAGAATTCCGTTAGTAGATTCAATGAGTTTCGAGAAAACTTGACAAACAAGACGCATTTCAGTACTGGGGGTAGGCGGCCGTGGTCGCCATGTATGCATTGCTCGAGAAATGTTTGTCGCGAGTAAACTCGTAATCATATCCAACACCTGAGAGATGTGTGATCTGCGTTAAGATAAATAATTTGACATGACAGAGTTGATACAAGTTGACAAAGAAAACCTTAAATAAGCATGGAATTGTAACGAACTGAATGTCTTGATTTACGTCATAGAAAGGGTCAACAAAACGCGATGACCCTTTCTGATTCTTCTGCACTGAGTCCTGACAATCTATTTTCGACTGAACTGACTTGAAATGACTACAAAATCAGATTATTGATGCAAGTCCGTGGCTTACATTCTCTCGAAGTATACGTGGAGTACAGGGGTCAAGACAAGAAGGCACTCCAAACTGCGTGCCACTAGTGCCATATTACGAGCGACAATCCTCTTTAGGAGCTGTCGCTCGAGCGCTTCGGCGCCCAGAACCAGCTTGCAACTCCTGGAGTTAAAAAGCTAAAAGTAATGAAAAAATTACTTATTACTGAGTTGATTTAAGCAGAAAGCATTTTATACAGAGGCGAAGGACTCACTGTGAGGAACTGCGCCAGATTCTGTTGGATATCACATAATTGTAGAGGCCACGTTGCCAACTGTTCCCCCAACCGTAAATAATCGAGGATAAGAGGGATCAAAGTGAATACAGTATCCACCACGACATAACTTTCTCCTTGAAGCACGAGTTTAGTACTCGTAGTCTCCACTTTCCCCTCTACTGCTATTGATTCCGCCAACTAAAGTACGCGATACTTCAACGAAGCGAAATTTACCTCATGATGGGTAAGCAAATGATTTAAAAGTCTACTTATAGTGGGATCAAGCCCCTTTTCGGCAGGTCGCCAAGTTTCTTGGTTCAGAGTACTGTCGAGAATTTTGCAGCGCTCTTTGTGGAAATTAGAGACTAGAATTGCCGCTTGTGTCGCAGCGAGTTTTCGAAGTGCCATTGATTTACTTGTAAGTGGTAAATCAGGCCGATAGCACTGCCAAGCTGGAACAATGACTCGCTCCTAAATATTCACATTAGGACGCTAACAAGAAATTGAGCCAGCAGGACCACAACTGCATCTAAAAGAACTCACATGAAAATCTTCAATAACCTGAGCGAATGCGACGAAATCATCCGAAGAAGCTATCGGGAGACTAACTCGCTGCTGCTTACGAGTGCGCCATAGATGTGCAGAAATCAGAGATTCTAGCTTTTGCTGCCCACGATCCGCGGTTTTCCAGTAAATGCCACGTAATCGTACTCCATGTCCATCTCCTACATTTGCCAGGCATACTAACTCTACAATCAACTTTCAAATAAAGATAGAGATAAAAAATGTGTTAACGACTTAGTTCGATGAAATGTTCCATGATAATGTAGCGACGTACTTTGACACGAGTAAGGAGATTTTCCACGGTAAGACAGGCAGTTTTCAGTTTGCCTAGCCAGACATTGAAAGGCTCTATTTCAAAAGCTGCGACAAGAGAATTTCTAACAAATCCGATAGAAAAATCTACTAGATTCAAAATCAAAGTCTATATGAAGATTGTCCAATGGCAAGAACGAACTTGGAGTTTCCTTGTGCATGACCGTTTACACCAATTTGAAATGATGCATGAATCCTTTCGAAGGTTTCGCTGAGGATCTGTTGAACCTCTTTTTCGATTGTGTCGACAAAATTCGTCTGATTGATCCGAATAAGACCCAAAATACTTGGAAGTAATATCTAAAACATTTCAAATTCAGTCTACTCGCTAAAAACAAATAACTAAAGCATTAGCATCGAAATACGTGCCTCAGAGACGCCGTTAACGTCGCCGTTTTTTTCAACTGCATTTACATTGAGAAACGATTGTAGGGCTGAATGGAACTCAGATTCGATCATATTGTTGATAAACTTCTCGATTTCGGCTAGTTGGGCATCCAGATGACGAAGGCATATAATTTCTGCATCAGTATTGATGGTGGAAAGTGATTCTCGGGTATCGGAAATCAAATCAAGGGCGGAGCAGAAGTCATTGCTTTGAAGGAGGGATTGAATTGTTGGTTGAGCTGAGTGCACGAAGAGAATAATCTCCAACTGTAAATGAAAAAAACAAGTATATCAATTTAGCATTTCGGTCTCACCTTAACAATCAAGAAGTGCTCTCAGTAGTACCATCCGATTCCATACTTATTCCTAAAACTGAGGCCACATCGAACTTATTTCTATTCACCGGAACAGAACCACAGGGACACCTCCGGATTGTCTGGTATTCTGATAGCGAAAGACGCAGCAAGATTCAAAGGGCCGCATTGGGAAGAGACAGAAGACTTGAGTACTCTACAAATCACTGTACTCAAACCCAAGACTGAATCCGAGAAATTCAAGAGGACACGAAGGAGTTCTCAGTTGAAGGACAATATTCTCAAGTGGAAAATAATTGGGTTATCTTACTTCAGGCTTGCATAATTTAAGTTGGAAGAAAGCTACGAAAGTGACGTAAGAAATCCAAATTGAAGTAATCGCAAATCCTTTGACTGTCGAATTCCACTACTTAACATTTCAAAGGAGCGGAACGTCAGGGTTTTACTACCGGCCCAGTGGCGCTTCATCACGCAAAATGAGCGGAATCCCCGAAACTGGCAATTATGCATAAACACCAATCACGTACCTTGGCCAGGACCTTCTTCAGATTCTCTCGTCTGCGAGCCAGTTTGACTACCTGTCCCACATTATGACAGTAATTTGCGTCTGCCTCTCTCAACCGCGTCCTAAGGAGCACAAAAACACCAAATTAAGCATGAATTCCACTAAATCAACGTCTTGCTAAGAGGGCTCGCACTGTTACTTTTATTTGTGCCAGTCCAGCTAACTTATCAAGTTAAATAAGCCTATTACGGTTTTTAACTACCAAATTAAACGATCAATTTCGGATAGCACGAGCTAGATTCTTGCTAACAGGTAAGCCCCTTGCAACAGAGTGGACAAACGTTCTCAAGTTCGAGATCAGGAGAGGCCGGTAGAAAAGTATGAGAAGAGCCAGCTATGACGGGATCCTGTATTGAAAATGGCAGCCTCTTAGGTGAACGGGAACTGTAAGTTAACGAAGGCTCTAAACAGGAATGGAAATGACTAGTCATCTCTTGGAGCGAGTCAATGAGGCGAATCGGCAGGTCAAATCAATCTTATGTCCATCCAACCCACAAAATTCTTGTCTCCGACAGAGTGACAAATTAAGGGCCTTCAATTAAAGAGGCACTGAGTTTTCGACCAAAAAACAAAAGTGATGGGTACCACCGTTAGCATACTGCGATTGCCATAGACATTACAACTCAAATGCTTGCATGCACTGAGCACCCTTAGCCCGATTGACTTGAAAACAAAGTTGGATGAGCAAATAGAAATCTCATCCACTCAATAGATCAAGGGAGGTTATTTTCCTACAAAAAGGAAGACTTGAAAATACTCAGACTATTGCCAAAATACAGGTTCCAACTTTTTATACAACCTGAAAGTGCTTGCCTTCGGGGTTTCCTGGAATAAATTCAAAATAGTCTATTTCGGTGCTGACGAAACCCCTTTATTAGGTCCTCAAGATGAGAGTCAAAATGTTTTGAACAAGCAAGACTGGAGGCACACTAACAAAAGTTACTTATCCATTTGTAAAAGTAGCGGGCACTTTTCGAATTTGTGGATTAACTGTCGGCTTGATCAAGCTGCCTTCAACTAAGTATGTTCTTTTAAACGATCCCAGTTCGAAGTGCATTGAAATTTCAGCGAAATGTGATAAAATTGATCCACAGAGTTCCCACACTGCCACTAAGCGATAGAGCTTAACGAGTTACCAGGACCCACCTAAAAAACCCAAATATTAAATATCTGTCTGATCAGTTTGCTTTCGGGTCAGTATTATTATATCCTAACTTGAATAATAGATTATCGAAACAGAATGAGAATGGTCGGCGTACGTTCAGAATACAGGCTTGAACTTGACTAGGGGGATTGGCAAATCATCATCAGAAACAGATTTTCTCAAGAATCAAAAATGCTTTCGCCCATACCCTAATCACCGTTTTTCGTTCTTTTTTCGGTTTAAATACGCAAAAAACGCACTTGCGCCCTTCTTTATTACTCCGTATTTGACGCACCTTATTGAAGTGACTTGAGGAATAATCTGACTCAGTTGGTCCTTCACCACGTCGTGGGCTTGTACCGCCTCAAAGAACGCCGGTGAACGCTCAGACACCTGAAAATAAAACAGTATTTCAACGAAGGGGGATGGGAAAAATTTTAAAAAAATATCTG
Source organism: Moniezia expansa (assembly GCA_019097775.1). NCBI lineage: Eukaryota > Metazoa > Platyhelminthes > Cestoda > Cyclophyllidea > Anoplocephalidae > Moniezia > Moniezia expansa. The sequence continues at coordinate 66,270 of JADFDV010000251.1, forward strand.
CTTTGACCACACAGCAAACACCGACCACCAACGTTGTGGCACACTCGCATAATAGCCCGACCATCTCATGAAATGTGCGTACAAAAAAACGATTGAACAGTTTCAGAGCGTTTACAGATTCACGACAGGTAGAAAAAAACTGGCCACCAACGAAATTACTCATGTTTCCCACTCATTATTGAGATTCTTAGATGACTTCTAGGGATTGAATGAAATGGAATAACCAGAATACTCTTAAATACCCTAGAAGTGTTGTTGAGTAATATCAGTCTGGCCAAATTAAAGCTCCATCTAACATGCAGGAGAATGACTTCGAATCACTCGAAGATATGTGAGAACCCATTTTTTTTTGCTGTTTGTGCAAGAAAGCATCGGAATTCTCGGACTGACAAACACGATCAGGTACAACGCCGAAGACTACAGTTAAAAAAAACCCTCTTTGGTTCTTCTAAGTAACGATCTTTCATTAAGCAACCTCTTTAGAGATAGGCATTAACTATGCAGGAAGTTGTACCGATGAATCAAGTGTTCTTCTAGCCGCCAATCCTCGTAGAGACCGACGTTAACGTAAAGCATATCGAGGCGAAGGTTGGGCAAGCGAAAGGATTTAAGTAACTTGCTTCCCCAGCGCTGAATTTTCTGGTTGTTAGCTTGACAAATCAGTGATGCGGTGCTAGTTTTATGCAATGCAAAGAATGACGCGCTCGTACATTGCAAAAGATTTACCCGAAGAGAAGACGCGCCGATCTGTACATAAGCAATTTTTTTTCTAAATTAGTGTCACTCGATTTTGCCCATATCTACCATCAACATGATCACTGACAAGTATAAAAGCTTATTAAAAGAAAGCAAATATCCGAGAAAGCTTGTAGTTAGCTTATAGATAGTAAGTTAGCACTGCTGGTTGGACCAGCTATTGATCCAAACAGCAGGGTCTCTTTATGCCTTTACAAAAGATGATCCTAACATGATTGATTTCTAACTGAGAGGCTCCCAGCTAAACCTAGACCTCAACCGTCGCCTTACTTTATGATTTTGGGTACTGCCGACCACCGCTAAAGCAACCATGGTTAATTTGTCTCAATCAATGTCCCCAAACACCAGCGAGGGAAAGGGGGTACATGTTTCCGAACTTCAATTCGAAATAGACTCCTTTCCATATATACAAAAAAAACGAAGACAACATACCCCACATCCAATCAACTTCGATTTACATTAGCTTCAATGATGGCAAGGATAAATAACTGGACTAGCAACTAAACAACTAATAATACATGCAAGACTGACAATGGAATGGTAGGGGGGTGGGTTCTAAGCAAAGAAACTTGCGTGGTTAACGATGGCCAATTCGACAGCATCAAGATGTTGGGAGAGTTGATCACTCTGGTGGCTGAAGATTTTAAGTAAATTGGGGCACTGATGACGTCGATACAGAGGGATGACTCGATTGAACGTCTCAGGGTTGGAGAGCTTAAAATTCGCTGAACAGTAGATACGTTCAGTTTCCTCATTTAACGGCTCTGGAATGCAGGTTTGATGAAATCTCTTTATTAATCACGCTTTGATGTAAACCAGCTGAGCGAATTTATAGATTCAGCAACATACAAATCACACTAAGGCCACTTGTAGCTACAAACGCCCTTTTTTAACATTAATCAATTCAAATGTGGAAGCTGGTGTGGGAAAAAAACATGCATCCCAGTTCGGAAAAATACTTTCATGAAGTGGGGAGAGGGAGGAACCTATAAAGATGTTCAAGTGGGGAACTGGACGTTAACAAGAATGTTCGGCTATATTTTCTTTTATTCAAGGTTCCTATTCTACTGAGCATATCATCGCAGTGGTCCAAGTTGATAGGCAGCTGAGCTGTCAAGTAGTAGTTCAAAAACCTCGTCAGATAACTTCCGAGGACCATGCATCGCGCATCTACAAATTGGACGAACTTAGGGCGAGAAGACGAGCGGAAGTAATTTCTTATCCATTCCACAAGAATTTAAAAGTGCTCAAAAAGAACATACGTACATTATGCATAAAATCAGTTGACCCTACGTAAGCTTGGCCATGCAGGAAAAGCCAAAAATAAACCATTAGAGAAAAATAAGGGAAAGAGTTAAATTTTATCGAATATTTCTTCAAAATCCATAAGATTCAGAAGCAGCTAAAACCACGATTGTAATTTATTACCCTCTACAGCAGTCCAAAAACGAGCGAAAAGAACGACGCTAATTTAAAAATATAATAGCAATTGGCTCTGTTCTCTTCTGAAAAATTCCTGGATCATTTGTCGAGAATCGTCATTTAATCTAAGCATTCGCTTATTCAGTTATTCATTTTTGAATAGACGGTAAGAAATGAATGAAAAAATAACCAGGGCCAATGGGTAGAAATAATGATCATAGACGCCTAAAATTAATCAAAACCAAGAGCAAACAAAATGACGAGCAAAACTGGAAACACTGAAACAAATCATAACATTGAATTCGACAAATCCGAAAACAGAGGGGGGTATTCGAACTCCTACCGTTTTGATAAACAGAATGTAAATGCTCACTGCAATCGCGAAGATTAGAGGAAACTTTCGGAATAGGAGGACAGTGTTTGCGTCTAGAGAGAAGAGAGAGATATGGGAAGAAATGCTCTTCGGTAATCACGGGGATCCTCAAGGGAGGAACAACTGCACGTTCAAAAGCCTCGCCCCAACAACGAGAAAAGATATCCAGCTGGAACATCGCAGAATTTTGCATTAATAATAAGCAAGAGGAATAAAATTTGCTTCTTCAAACAAATGTAAACACCTGACGATCTGTAGGGTCATTAAGAACGGCTGCCATGTTGACAACGGAATCGTATTGTGTCCAGGGACGCAAATCTGTAGAAATAGTAAATTAAAATAAATCTTAAGCAATTCAATAAAGAGTACTGGTTTAAAATTCTAGGAATCACTTGGATCAGAGATGCTGGTAATCCTGAACTGCGAGCTGACCTTAGGTTGTAAATTACCAATAAGGTGTTTGGACACAAGATGGCGCTCGTATTCATACTCCGAATCGAATTCAATGGGATTCTGCGCACTTGCCATAATACAAACGCCCGAAGGGCCATATCTGAAAAGCAATAACGGCCTATGCGTAAAATATCGAAGATAAACAACAACGAGCCCATAACTAACAGCTTCAATTTAAAAGAAGGTGCAATGGCATTTAAACGCACGTGCAAATGAAAACAGTACGGCCATTAACGATTTTTTTGGACAAATGGTGGTGAAATATGTGCTGTATTAGATCATCTTGGGATAAAAACTTTCGAAATATATCTCCTGTGTTTTCAAAGTTAAGATCACAGCAGGATTCACATATCCAAGCCTTATTCATCTTCACTATTTAACCTATGCAAACAGCTGAGAATACTCCAATAGCATCATCTCGCATATGTAGAAGGAAGATAGTTTTCTCGCCCGATGTGCCAAGGTCAAGCATTTGTAATTCGCTAAAATGGTATCATTTTAAAATGATATTTTGGAATCCAACTGATTCATTTGAAATATTAGATCAGGTTTGATAAATCAATCTGCAGATGTTGAAATAAAATCGCTAACCATGAACAGTGTCCGGCGAAAATTATCGTAGACATAAAATAATTGGAAAAAAAAATTAGAAAAATCAGATGCTTTCTCCGGCATTTAATGTAAGTTACATACTGGGAATGTAATTTTAAAATACCTAATACCACCGTTATCTTGTCAGGTATCTAATGGGATTATTGGTCTCCCTGTTTTACAATTATAAATATTAGGGAGAACCGCTTTTTATATTAGAATAGTGGAAGGGGCCAGTATATTTCTAAAGTGAATCATCGATTTCTCATTCATTCCCGCCCTTCAACATTTGTCTCCTAAGGCCAGTTACGACTGCGGAGCAAATTTCAGTCCAGGTTTGAGAAGTGTGGAGCATAGAAACAGATGCGAGCATCAGATACGCCTATTTATATGCATGATCATTAGTCAACTGCCCCGAACAATGATAAATCGTTCATTTAAATATGGTTTTTTTCTGTAGGTGTTGTTAATCGTTCCTGACGAACGATTCAGCAGTGAAATTCAAAATACTAAGCAGCTACTACAATTTCGGATTTTTTATGAGGTTAAAATTATATAAAATAAGAAGAGGAGGATTCACTATTCATGACTTTGCAAAACCCTGCTTGCTTTGCTGTTAATCGAGACGGAGCTTTTGAATTTTAACTAGATCAAATCCTCTCAAATTCTACAGATTTAAGAGCATCCGTTTTCCATAAAACATAGTAGTTGTTGCCGAGGGTTTGGCAATTGGTTCCTTCAATATAGATAATCGTCGATTTATTGTAATAAATTAATACAATTAAATTTATTATAACAGTTGACCAGAGTTCTATTCGACCTATTTTATTATGCTAGTTGATAGAGGCAGCTTAAATATATTTTGAGATCGTTTTGATTTTAGTTTAAAGCAATTCATAATGAGATAATTTTTCAAGAAATTGTGGCTGAATCGAAGAGCCAATCAGAAAAAAGCTTAGAGACGGGGAAATCATGCCGGTGAATGTACATTTTAGATGCGCTAACGCCCTCTTCCGAGTAAGACTTATTTTAATTGTTCTTTAATTGAATGCCCGTTAAACGCTATGATGAGATAGACATTGCTCGTTTCTAGACTAATCTGCAAACAGCTTGTTCATGCGCGCCCCGTTTCGTGAGTTCATTCTTCGGTCGTGAAACCAGATATGTACCCTCAGATATAAAAAAGGATGAAATTAATAGCCATACGCCTACCAATGCGACTTCATCAACGGTTGTACCACCTCCAAGGAAACTTGCACCCTCAATCACTTGTTCTGAACGAAGGGTTTCGCCGCGTCAAGTGTGGGTCGAATCGCTTGACGATGGGAAAGAACGCTATCTCGATATTGTTGATCTTCATCCAGATGTATTCGCTACTATGCCGCGTTTAGATCTTGTTCATGAAAATCTCTATTGGCAAGCGCACTATCGCCTTGTTGTAAGTAAATATGCTCAAGATTTTGACAAATAATTGTCACAAGTTGACGGAGAATATGCTGTCTTCATTATTACAGGATTGGCGTTGCATAACAACTCGTGCCGAATTGGTACACCGCAGTCGTCGCAAGCCCTGGCCACAGAAGGGAACGGGTCGTGCGCGTCATGGAAATCGAAGGACCCATATTTTCATCGGCGGTGGTCAATGTAATGGTCCTCGTGGACCCGAATCCTACTTTTCCATTTTGCCCTTTTCTGTTAGACTCTATGGGCTGCTTGGAATACTCAGCGCCAAACAGGCTCAGGTTGGGATCTATTTTGACTGTCAGGTCATATATGGATTATGCATCACTTGTAAGAAAATAAAGTATGGATCTAATCCATTAGGAAGGCAAATTTTGAAGAACAATCTGTAGGACTTGCGTTCATATTTTCAAGCGCAGATCGCCCCCCCCCCCCCCACCGTTTGTATTTTGAGCGGGAGAACAACTTCTGAACTCTGCCGAATGCAGGAATGTTTTTGAAAAAATAATTGAGTAGACTGAACTGTTACTCTCATATTAGTTTAGCTGAATTTAATTTCTTCTAAAGAGATTAATATGTCACCAATACCCTCCTTGTATGAAGAAGCCTACATCTAAAGCTTACTTAGTTAAGTAAGAAATTACTCCCCTTCTTAACTTTAGGGTGATCTGCACGTTGTGGAAGACTTTAGTCTATCCCAAGAACTTGAATCAGCCGCCAGGGAAGTCTACGACCTAGCGAATAAACGGGCTTGGAACCGTCTCCGACTTTCTCCCACAAGCCCCGATGATGATATCTTGATCCAGCGTCTGAACTTACAGGGAGCCAAATCACAAGACTCTAGTGATAAAGGTGATAGTCTTGACCTTTTCACCTCAGCTGTTGCTCGTGAGAAGGAGGAAGCCGAAGAGTTATTGGACCTGATCAAAGGTGGCAGGGCAGCTAAAGCTGCTAATCTTGGTTTTCGCGCTGCGCAATATCTTAGAGACCAAGTCGATAAGCGCGGTTGGGGCCCCGCCTGTCTCTTCATTACAGAGTATGTATTCTCGATCAAAATGACTTTTGTCACCAGTGAATTCTCTGACTTTGTTGTTTCCTACTTAGTGTGGAGACTTATCTGAACAGTGTTGAGAATAATAGCAGTGGTCTGGCAATGGCCCTTGCTTGTGCTAGCTATGCCCATTACATTGAAACTGACGTTGCTCCCGAGTCAGCTGCAATTCAGGTTTGTTTATTCAAAATACTTAAATTCCTCCCTACAGGCCCGTCTTCGTGAAGGCTCCCAGTATGCTTCACCTCGTAGCATCCATCCGGGTCGTGGTTTAACCCTAATGCCTCTTCACGGACTTAATGTGTGGTCGATGGTACATCATGACAGTCTGGTGCTCTCTCGTCGAGCGCTCGATCTACTAGAGGCGCGCCTATTGGCTGCCCAGTGTCGCGTCATTTATCCAGGCCACCAATCAGCCCGCGAATGGAGACCTCCGCTTGCTGGCGATTGGTTAGTCAATCGAGAGCACGAGTCAGATAGGAGTTGCATGCCGAATCGTCATTTTTCTGAACCTCTAGGCGACTGCGATGAGTTGAAACAGCGCTTACAATAGTGTAGAATAAATTAATATAGTCCCTTCTTTACCACACTGGCATTTTTCTCCTAATTGTAGCCGGTGAGTAAGTGGTGCCAGCATTGATAACTGAAAAACTAGCAATGGGAGCTCTCAACAAACTACATTATTGATTTGAGCGAACCGACAAACTTCGTTCTAGTAGAGAACAGGTCTGATAAACTATGATTCCCAGTTACAAGTCAGTTCCGAAAGTTTAAATTCAATCATTTGAAATCCATTGGCATCCATCGTTGCTGCAGCAGTTGTATACTTATTTTGTCTGATTCCTCCATCAATGCTAATAATGAGCTTAATGATTTGTGTCATCCGAAAAACAAACTTGAGATAGCCACAGCATAAATTGACTATGGTCTATTGAAAGCTCATCAATTCTACTGGATTTCAAAATAAGCATATTGAAGAGAGCGGAAGAGGGACAGGGATGCCGGCATCCCACAAACTTCGCTCCTGCAATCATTTGCTTTAAGAGATAGCCTTCGGTCTGCTCTACCTACTTCTCTCGAACTGTCTAATTTGCAGGACTCCTCTGAAAGTGGATTTCTCCCTTAGAGAAACCTTCTTTGAAGTTCCCTTCGCGTGGCTGGCCTTTCGGATAAGTGTTTTTTCGCTAAGAATGAGTGCGTATTCACAGGTTGCGAAGCCAAGGCACACGACCATTCTCCATCCCAGGTTTTCGAAATATCTACTAATAGACCTACGTTAGCGTATTCTGCCACCCTTATTTCCTAACATAGAACACTGATAATGCAATGCATGGCAACTTAGTCCATAGTACTATCGAATTCGTGAGCATTTTAAAGTCCAATCATTCCAGTGGTTTCATGTTGAGTAAGTAATGCATCCCTGTGAAAAGTGGACTTTTGCAACAAAGTCCATTCACTTGCGCCGTGTTTTGATTCCCAATAATGTTTGCCACAATTTCGATTCAAGGATTTACCATTTATGGAAACAGCTACTTCACTAAATTAAATTTTTTTTTCCAAGCAAACAAATCTGCTTAATTAACTTTTGCTCATATTCTTATTCAGTTAAAGATTTTGGCCAATTGTTTGTATTTAGAAGAGTTTCGTTTCTTTTCGATTCGCCCTACCTTAAGAAGATTGAATTTGTCTCCACTTGGATGCTCCAAATTGTCGGATGTTATTCACCTAAAAAGATTTTCAAGAATAGAAATTGGGTTAAATATAAGCATCACTTAATTTACTGCTGCAAGTATAGTTTTATGAAACAATTTAATTCGCATCTATCCAATCCCCTCTTTCTAAGCTTGTTATTCTGGGAAGCCTCAAATAATACCTTTTATACTTCCAATGATTTGGATAAACAAGAGTAAAAATTTAACAGTTTTTCTGACAAGCAACTCTACTCTAGAAAAGGAGTTGGCAATTGGTGTGGTGAATGATAGCAGAACATTGCAATTAATCTATAAGAACATAGAATATCTGATATCCCACACATATATAGATATATATATATACAAACATTGTCTATTGTTAAATAGCCCTGTTTCTGCAGTGCCACTTGAAAGCATTAAGAAAACAACGGTGGAGATGAATTAATGGACTTATTCTTAATGCCTAAATGGCAAAATTCGATTGTCTTGAGAAACATAGCTAATAGAAATTGTATATCACACTGCTCATAAGCCTGTCTGCCTCAGAAGAAGTGAAGGAAACAATGAATCAGTCAGGCAGACAGCCAGTCAGTTAGTCAGTCAGTCAATCGCTATGACCTCGCCTGCCACTTTTACGTTCCCGACTAAGAAATCCTGCTCACTGACAACGTGGTGGAATAAACGGGCTCTTGTGCTTAGTAGAGCTATGATATTCATTTGAGAACTTAACTATTTGCTTCTAATTCTACTGTGCTTGCAATGTGACTGATGGGACGCCATCAGTTCATTTGCTCATTTGGGTGCATTTGGCTGCATTTTGAAGGTGGATAGAGGAGTGCGATGCTAAATAGCACCAACTTTATCTAGGTCTGTGACATGCTATATTCGCAAATGGGACAAGGATTAGAATTAGAATTGGAATTGATAATTAATGCAAGGGAAAAATGCATGTACGCATATCTGAAACATGGATGCCTCTGAGGCCAGGCAAGTGATCAGGACTACTTGATGATTTGTCCATGAACATGGTAAGAGCATTCAACTTGCCGCCGCTTTAACCAGGCGCAAGTGAGCTTACAATGCCAGTTCATGCATGCATGGATGCATGCCTGCACTGTAGTTAACAACGAGTCGGTTAATTGGAAAGTGGCTGCTTTGAGACAACCGGAAGCCAAATGCGGGGAGGAGCGCTTAAAGAAAGTGCTGTTGATGGTGAATGGCTTCTGCATGGAGTTAGTCGTCCATCCGATGGATGCATTGATGGGAAAGTTGCCGTCAAGCTAATGAATAATGCAATGTACCTAAATCGCAGATGTTAGCCACATGGCAGAACAAGTACATGGGCTCACTTCCGCCGTATCCGCTGTGTTCTAGCACATTTGCCAAAATAAGGCTTTCTTGCTAGACGAGATGGGGATGAAATCGTGATAAAACAAATGAAATGTGCCGATCTGCCTTATTTACAGAGAGCGCCAAGGCTTCTTCAACGGAAGACACGGTCGAGTATATTGAAGAGTTTTTAACATGGGACGACCCAAAAGCATCCGGACCGGCAGTCACCATTCCTTCCGAGGGGCAAAATCTTTACGCCGGCGTTGCAACAACCAGTCCACGTAAGTCTACAAGTAGCATTAATTGTGATGTACAAGGTCGGCAGTGTCGTAGATTCACTGCAGTTAGTTCACGCACATAGGAATCATGTAATAATTTTTCCAGTACGATTGCACAACTTTAAAGACTGTACTGCACTTCGTAATTCCAGCTAACATTGAGGAGTTTGCATAGCAAAGCCCAGATTAACTCACATTTAGTGCAGGTAAAGTACACATTTCGCATGATAAGCGCAGTCCTCTTTTTCCTCCTCCTCCTCCTCCTCCCCCTCCTCCTCCTCCTCCAACTCCTCCCACTCCTCCCACTCCTTCCACTCCTTCTGCTACTCCTACTCCTCCTCGATCACCAAGAGCACCAGCACTATGTTGCCATCGTGAAGATGCCTTCTAAAAGACGCGAAACCATGTTCGATTTATGGGTGCAATTAGAACTGATTCTGTAATTTCAACAGCATACTCAGCATCTAGAGTGCACATGCATGATGTCTGTGGTTAATTCGCAAACCTCTCGAGGTACAAGCCTGACTCAGCTCTATTGTACCAACATAGTCCCTCCGAATCACGTAAAAATTCTTATTTAAACTTGAGGAACCACGATGGAATGGCAACCCTACTGTCATATATCACATATCAGTCGATTACACTTGCGTCATTACTGAACATCATAAACGTTGATGTTCAAAGTCAATGTAGACAGAAGTAGAGAAATGAGGTGCAGTTATGACGTTGAATTGGAATTGGGAAGAACGTCCTCTCTAAATCAGCACCTTTGTTGCTTTCTAATAGGGCTGATTGGTCTTGAAGAAGGTATTATTATTGCAGGCACACTCTTTTCAGCTTTTCTATAATATCCTCGTTGGAGGTAACTCCTCCTCCTCCCAACGCACAACTTGCACATCTTGTATTTACGCCAGCAAACTAACCTCATTGTTCAAATTGGTGGATATCTCGGCGTGTCCTGCTTGCTTTCAGCAACCTGACGGCGATCGTCGAGTTAGGCCAGAGCCACACAGCCAGCAATTATTCCTTCTGTGAGACCTCAGTGAAGGCCTTCTTTAGCAACATTGGTGTCTTCTGATTTCTCTATTTTGAGTGATGTGCTCTTGTGTCTGACCACTCATCAATTGACTTAATGACATGAGTAGCCTCAAAGTGGGAAAAGCGATGACCGATCAGCTCCGATGAAGCATTTCCTTTAAGTTACAACATAGTGAACCAAGACTATGAGTAAGACGTTGTGTCAGAATGGCTTAAAGCGAACGTATCCAATGCAATCAAGCTTGAGAATGACAGGATCCGCCAAATCTGATTGTGATAGTCACATCTGCAAATCTCAATACTTTGGCACTATTATTGCAGCTTATACAAGCGAGAGATTGAGAGAACCATTTGAAGAGTGGCTTCATCATCGAAAGCACTGAATTGATTCTAAAGTGCAGCTACGTGGAGTTGGAAAATGTATGCTTTCAATTCTCAGCACAGTCTATGAACACGCACGTAGTCGAAGTAGGTTCAAGTGTCTCTACACCTTCAGGGAATGGTTGAGTAGAAAATTCTGCATTAGCGTCTCATTGGTGACAATATGAGTACCTTCAAGTGCAATCATTTCTCTGATTGGTTGCGAGGGTCGTCTCCAAGCCAGTTTCAAGCCAGTTCCAAGCCAGTTCCGAGTCAGTATTGCTTACCATGTGGTTGTTGGTAGCCAACGCAAATTTGCTGGTTCATGGGAAACTAAAATGTCGGAAGAAACAAAAATGTGCTGTCTGTTTTGCATCCATAAACGCAAAAACCTATTGTCCTCAGCGCAACAGACATCTAGGAATGTTTCTTTCTAGACATTCAGCGATCTTTCATCATCACTACTGCTAGGTAAAAAAATGCCTCCCATCGTTGTTAATCACTGAAATTATCATGTGACTCTTCCGCTCTTGAAGAACACCTTGCCAATTTAACTGGCATTCCTGCTCAGTAGAAGGGTCACATTGGATACGGGTCACCAGCCCGCTGCCTAGTATATAAAGGAAGATTTATTTGGCTTGAGACTGTTTTCAATCAATTCGGCTTTTGCGCAGAGATCATCCATGGACGAATTGCGTTGTTTCTGCCTCCTGCTAAGCATTCTTCTCTTGGCCATGGGGACGCAGTTAAGTGGGTATTCGGTTGCACTTGTTTAGTAACAACATTAAAGACAATGGGTCTTAAATGCTTTTGATTTAACTTGACATTTCGCTTTCACAAGCGTGTAACACCTACCAACATATCAATCATCATAAATGTCAAAAGATACGATGAAGACCTGAGGAGTATGCTTAAAGCACATTTGCCAAAATAAGGCCTCCTTACTAAACGAAATCGTGATGTAATCGTGATGAAATCGTGATAAAACAAATGAAATGTGCCGATCTGCCTTATTTACAGAGAGCGCCAAGGCTTCTTCAACGGAAGACACGGTCGAGTATATTGAAGAGTTTTTAACATGGGACGACCCAAAAGCATCCGGACCGGCAGTCACCATTCCTTCCGAGGGGCAAAATCTTTACGCCGGCGTTGCAACAACCAGTCCACGTAAGTCTACAAGTAGCATTAATTGTGATGTACAAGGTCGGCAGTGTCGTAGATTCACTGCAGTTAGTTCACGCACATAGGAATCATGTAATAATTTTTCCAGTACGATTGCACAACTTTAAAGACTGTACTGCACTTCGTAATTCCAGCTAACATTGAGGAGTTTGCATAGCAAAGCCCAGATTAACTCACATTTAGTGCAGGTAAAGTACACATTTCGCATGATAAGCGCAGTCCTCATTTTCCTCCTCCTCCTCCTCCTCCTCCTCCTCCCCCTCCTCCTCCTCCTCCTCCAACTCCTCCCACTCCTCCCACTCCTCCCACTACTACCCCTACTCGATCACCAAGAGCACCAGCGCTATGTTGCCATCGTGAAGATGCCTTCTAAAAGACGCGAAACCATGTCCGATTCATGGGTGCTATTGGATCTGATTCTGTAATATCAACAGCAAACTTAGCATGTTTGACGTATTGCTGTCAAGCAAGTGATCACAGGGTTGAGGCAAAGCAAAAGTGAGAAGCCCTGATTTCAACTTCTCGCTTTGTGCCAATGCGTCAACGTGTTGACAACCGACAACCCATGTCCTATCATTCTTCTTCCATGAATTTTTTTTTATTTTATTCCTACCCACCCTTTAGGGCAAATCTCAAGGACATATTGGGGTTACAACAGAAATTCAATAAGTTACATGTTATAGCATAGAGCAGTTATTTGAGTTTATCGACACGCTGGTGTAACCTCGGCTTGGTTGCGTGGCGCGATGGCGTTCAATTCTTCATTCGGTTCTTCTGCTGCATGTCATGGAGTACCTGGGATAGAGTTCTTCTCAGCCGTGATGGAGAAGATGTGTATTTCATCCTGTCTGAGGGACTTTTCGTCGCAGTCTTTTTCCCTATCTTCCACTCTATCGTTTTTCTCATTCGTATTCAGCTTGTCTGCTTTTTCTACTTCAGTTTGATTGTTTCCTCTTCTCTGTTGGTTTCTCCCTTTCTCTGATTTCGACCGATGGGTGACAGTTCCTAATATGTCTGTCTAGCCACCCTTGAGTCTTGTATCCCTTGAAAAAGCAGTCAGTAAGAGGGCACTTTAGTCTATGGTCCAACATCTCTTCAGTTGTAAGTTTTTCTTATTCATGATCATGTCTTACGTGCATACGCATATCCCTTATTCTGGCGAAGGATCTTTGGCTGTTTGCGTTGGTACAGACAATATCACGTGGCCTTTCTCCTACCAGTCTATGTGTTTATAATTTTCGTCTCGAGCTTTGGGGCTTTCCTTTGGATCTAATAGCCATGAATCTGAATGCTCTTGCCATATTTCTTTTGCATCCTTAATTGCATAATTGAAGCATCCAATTCCTTGTATGTGAAGCTTTCTTAGTTTTGCCTTTTGCAAAGTTACTGTCAAGTATGGAGAGTATCAGGCTAACTTTGTCCATCTGTAAGCTCTTCCACAAGTTCAACCTCGTAGCCTGTATAAGACTTGCCAGGTTACGCATTGGCAGTTCCTTTCGGAGTTCCTCGACAGTTTTGGCTCTTCGCGGATACAATCCAAGTATCATACATCGAGCCGTATTCTGTATTGCTTTAGGTCGATTGTTATCTCTTACTCTCAAGACAATAGTAGATAATCCGTAAGTGATTGCAGGATCGACAAAAATTTCCAATGGATATGCTTCTGGGGTATTTTTGAGACTTCTTGAGCGCAGAAATGGTCGCAGTCGTATTAGGTGCCTTTTTGCCCTGGCTAGGTTTACTTTTATTGCTCCGTCTGGCTCACCGGTGTCTTGAATTATGAAACCAGGATATTCGAAGTGTGAGGCACGTCGGAATGACATTCTAGCTGCCTCAAAAGGCGTTTGGTCCTCACCGTCTCCAATTTGAAACCAGAAGGCTTTGTTCGCTGCGATTTGCATTCCATATTTTTGCCTCGTTTTCGCCAGATGCTCCATTAATCTGACAGCTGCGACTTTATTTGGCGCGATAAGACATAGGTCATCGGCGTATTCTAAGTGATTTAGCTGCCATCTTTTACCCGAGTGATCGATCATCTGTACTGCACTGTCCTTGAGTGAGGAGAAGACTTCATCCAAAATGAGTTGGAAGGTTAGGTTGAAAAGAGGTGGTCCTTCTTTTGAGCCTTATCTCACACCAGGTGCCATCACAAAGTAGTCCCTTGTTCCCCTCAATTTCCCCTTCGGTGAGTCAGTCCATCGAGGACTTTACTGAGTGGATCATTTGCCAAGAGCAGCCTAGATCTATCATTCGGTTGATTATTGCAGCTGTAGGCAGCGCAGCGAGTCAAAGGCCTTTTCCAGGCCAGGTCGACAAACACTAGCACTATTTTCTGCTTCTAGTCCACGGCTTTCTGTATAATGGTTCTTACTCCAAGTAAAGCCTGCTCGGTTCATCTTCCTTCACAGAATCGAAATTGGGTTCTTGAAGGTAGTTCGGCAAGATGGTACTTCAAACGTTGGCACAGAATAGATGCATATAACTTACCTAATGCATCTAGAAGGAAGATTGATCTATAGTTTGCAGGATCTATCTGCGCACCTTTGCAATTGTAGATACTTACAACTTCAGCATCGATCCAAGCTCGAGGTATAGGAGTAGTCGCATCATAAAAGTCATTGAACACTGAATGTCCCGTTTCAGTGGTTCGGATCTAATTCCATTTTCGCCGAGACTATTATGTAGTTTTAATCTAATTTTAGCTATCTCGATCTCCTCCATCGAAATAGAGGAGTCTCTTGGTGGATGAGCATAGTTTTAATTTCTTCAGTGGTTCTTTCCTTAAACAGTTCTCGGTAGTGTGGGACCAGATCTTTTGGTTCAAATATTGTCCTTCCAGTTTGTGTATTCCATGTGGAGGTTTATCTCTCTTCTTGATGTGCTTTTTCCCAGTTTCGTATCAGGTTGTTCACCTTGTTTCTCTGCTTTTTGTACCTCGTAAATGTTTCCTGAGATGGATTTGAAAGCCAATTTGTTCTCAACTGCTTTTGTAGCAGTAGTTCTCTGTCTTCCTTCTCGCAGATAGCTGGATAGCATCCATTTTTCTTTCGTTCAGTTTTTTTGTCTTGTTGTTTTGGCAGCTGCATTTTCTATAGATTTCAAGATGTCTTTGTATGTGGTAGTCAAAGGGTCTTGAGGTAGTTCCCTTTTGAAATGTTCCTGGTAAGTTTCCTTCGATTTTCTTATTTGTTCTATGCCTTTAGGCAGTTGCCACCGTTGCTTTTGACTATTTATGTCCTCCTTCAGAGTGCTCTTCTTACTGTTTCCTAAGCCTTTTCTAAGATGTGATTTGATCTTGAGGATTACTGTGAGTATCACTTATAAGGAATAGATGTGATCATCTCATCAGATCAAAGTCAAGAGTAGCACCTTTCCCTGTAGGATGGTACCAGGTAAATCTACGAGTTGTTGGTTTCCGAAAGAAAGTATTCATCACGTGTAGTTTATATTCTTGGCATAGTCCTAGCAGCCTTAGACCCTTTTCTGTAGTGTCTTCTTGATCAGTTAAGGGACCGATTGTTTTGGCACCAATGTTACAGGCGTCAGATCCCAATCTGCAATTGAAATCGCCGGGGATAATTATTTGTGTGAAGTTAGATAGGAGTGATTTGTAGGTTTTGGCCACAAGTTTGTAGAAAGATTCTTTAACCATTGCGTCCTCCGTACACTCGGTCGGAGCATAGCATCCCATCAGTCCAACTTTGACTCCTCCAACTTGGAGTGTCAGCGTTGCGAGTCTGTTTGAGACAGGGTTACATTCAGCTTCTATGTTCTTTTTGACCAAAAAGGCGACCCCACCATTTGGTCTAGGGCTTTCGCTGTGTCCAGAGTTGAAGAAAGCGCAGTTATCGATAGTTGAGGAGCAGGATTTCATTCGAGTTTCCGTTAAGGCAACAGAAATCTCTTCAGCTATCTGGCGGAGTTTCCAATCATTGCTACAGCCGCGCACGTTCCATAATCCGAGTTTCAGACCATGGATCCAGATAGTATGCCGTATCTTTGTTGAGGGGCTCTTCGTGGACTCAGGCTGTATTTTCGCTGGCATAATAATGAATTTGTACGACCGGTAGTTTATTAGTCCTCTCCGACTGCCCATCTCTTTTGCCCTCTGAGTTGCCCTAGAGGTTAATAGTGGTCGCCACATGGAGGTAGAGAGTAGGTTTGAACACCTTCCATGAAATACTATGCAGTAGGCACTAAAATGCGGTTCAGGCTTCAAAGAGTGATGCGTGCGAATTTCAGCGTGCGAGTGGTATGGGTTTGGAGGGGAGTAGGCCTTTTGCTAGTAATTCTAAGGTTACCTCACAGCCACACACTAACCCGTCAAAGTCAAGCCAAGGCCAAGGAGCATCAAGCCGTCCTGGTCATGGCACAAAATGACCAGGGTGCTGCTGCTGCTGCTACTGCTGCTACTGCTGCAGTTGAAGCAGGACGATCACAGGTTTTAGATGCAAAGCACGTGGTTGGTGAAGTGGTGTGGATTAGTGTCAATTAGAAGTGAAAAGCGGCAGCAGAATGGCAAGTAACTAAATCACCTACCTAAAGTGAATGACAACACAGCATCGCACTTAATTTATAAGAACCTAGGACATCTGATATGTCATGCACACACACATTGTCTGTTGTTAAATAGCCCTGTTTCTGCAGTGCCACCTGAAAGTATTAAGAAAACAACGGTGGAGATGAATTAATGGACTTATTCTTAATGCCTAAATGGCAAAATTCGATTGTCTTGAGAAACATAGCTAATAGAAATTGTATATCACACTGCTCATAAGCCTGTCTGCCTCAGAAGAAGTGAAGGAAACAATGAATCAGTCAGGCAGACAGCCAGCCAGTTAGTCAGTCTGTCAATCGCTATGACCTCGCCTGCCACTTTTACGTTCCCGACTAAGAAGTCCTGCTCACTGACAACGTGGTGGAATTAATGGGCTCTTGTGCTTAGTAGAGCTATGATATTCATTTGAGAACTTAACTATTTGCTTCTAATTCTACTGTGCTTGCAATGTGACTGATGGGACGCCATCAGTTCATTTGCTCAGTTGGGTGCATTTGGCTGCATTTTGAAGGTGGATAGAGGAGTGCGATGCTAAATAGCACCAACTTTATCTAGGTCTGTGACATGCTATATTCGCAAATGGGACAAGGATTAGAATTAGAATTGGAATTGATAATTAATGCAAGGGAAAAATGCATGTACGCATATCTGAAACATGGATGCCTCTGAGGCCAGGCAAGTGATCAGGACTACTTGATGATTTGTCCATGAACATGGTAAGAGCATTCAACTTGCCGCCGCTTTAACCAGGCGCAAGTGAGCTTACAATGCCAGTTCATGCATGCATGGATGCATGCCTGCACTGTAGTTAACAACGAGTCGGTTAATTGGAAAGTGGCTGCTTTGAGACAACCGGAAGCCAAATGCGGGGAGGAGCGCTTAAAGAAAGTGCTGTTGATGGTGAATGGCTTCTGCATGGAGTTAGTCGTCCATCCGATGGATGCATTGATGGGAAAGTTGCCGTCAAGCTAATGAATAATGCAATGTACCTAAATCGCAGATGTTAGCCACATGGCAGAACAAGTACATGGGCTCACTTCCGCCGTATCCGCTGTGTTCTAGCACATTTGCCAAAATAAGGCCTTCTTGCTAGACGAGATGGGGATGAAATCGTGATAAAACAAATGAAATGTGCCGATCTGCCTTATTTACAGAGAGCGCCAAGGCTTCTTCAACGGAAGACACGGTCGAGTATATTGAAGAGTTTTTAACATGGGACGACCCAAAAGCATCCGGACCGGCAGTCACCATTCCTTCCGAGGGGCAAAATCTTTACGCCGGCGTTGCAACAACCAGTCCACGTAAGTCTACAAGTAGCATTAATTGTGATGTACAAGGTCGGCAGTGTCGTAGATTCACTGCAGTTAGTTCACGCACATAGGAATCATGTAATAATTTTTCCAGTACGATTGCACAACTTTAAAGACTGTACTGCACTTCGTAATTCCAGCTAACATTGAGGAGTTTGCATAGCAAAGCCCAGATTAACTCACATTTAGTGCAGGTAAAGTACACATTTCGCATGATAAGCGCAGTCCTCTTTTTCCTCCTCCTCCTCCTCCTCCCCCTCCTCCTCCTCCTCCAACTCCTCCCACTCCTCCCACTCCTTCCACTCCTTCTGCTACTCCTACTCCTCCTCGATCACCAAGAGCACCAGCACTATGTTGCCATCGTGAAGATGCCTTCTAAAAGACGCGAAACCATGTTCGATTTATGGGTGCAATTAGAACTGATTCTGCTATTTCAACAGCAAACTCAGCATCTAGAATGCACATGATATGTCTGTGGTTAATTCGCGAACCTCTCGAGGTACAAGCCTGACTCAGCTCTATTGTACCAACATAGTCCGTCCGAATCACGTGTAAATTCTTATTTAAACTTGAGGAACCACGATGGAATGGCAACCCTACTGTCATATATTACATATCATTCGATTACACTTGCGCCATTACTGTACATTATAAACGTTGATGCTCAAAGTCAATGTAGACAGAAGTAGAGAAATGAGGTGCAGTTATGACGTTGAATTGGAATTGGGCAGAACGTCCTCTCTAAATCAGCACCTTTGTTGCTTTCTAATAGGGCTGATTGGTCTTGAAGAAGGTATTATTATTGCAGGCACACTCTTTTCAGCTTTTCTATAACATCCTCGTTGGAGGTAACTCCTCCTCCTCCCAACGCACAACTTGCACAACTTGCACAACTTGCACAACTTGTATTCACGCCAGCAAACTAACCTCATTGTTCAAATTGGTGGATATCTCGGCGTGTCCTGCTTGCTTTCAGCAACCTGACGGCGATCGTCGAGTTAGGCCAGAGCCACACAGCCAGCAATTATTCCTTCTGTGAGACCTCAGTGAAGGCCTTCTTTAGCAACATTGGTGTCTTCTGATTTCTCTATTTTGAGTGATGTGCTCTTGTGTCTGACCACTCATCAATTGACTCAATGACATGAGTAGCCTCAAAGTGGGAAAAGCGATGACCGATCAGCTCCGATGAAGCATTTCCTTTAAGTTACAACATAGTGAACCAAGACTATGAGTAAGACGTTGTGTCAGAATGGCTTAAAGCGAACGTATCCAATGCAATCAAGCTTGAGAATGACAGGATCCGCCAAATCTGATTGTGATAGTCACATCTGCAAATCTCAATACTTTGGCACTATTATTGCAGCTTATACAAGCGAGAGATTGAGAGAACCATTTGAAGAGTGGCTTCATCATCGAAAGCACTGAATTGATTCTAAAGTGCAGCTACGTGGAGTGGGAAAATGTATGCTTTCAACTCACAGCACAGTCTATGAACACGCACGTAGTCGAAGTAGGTTCAAGTGTCTCTACACCTTCAGGGAATGGTTGAGTAGAAAATTTTGCATTAGCGTCTCATTGGTGACAATGTGAGTACCTTCAAGTGTAATCATTTCTCTGATTGGTTGCGAGGGTCGTCTCCAAGCCAGTTTCAAGCCAGTTCCAAGCCAGTTCCGAGTCAGTATTGCTTACCATGTGGTTGTTGGTAGCCAACGCAAATTTGCTGGTTCATGGGAAACTAAAAGGTCGGAAGAAACAAAAAAGTGCCTTCTGTTATGCATGTTTGCAGTAAGCTTCTATAAACGCAAAACCTATTGTCCTCAGCGCAACAGACATCTAGGAATGTTTCTTTCTAGACATTCAGCGATCTTTCATCATCACTACTGCTAGGTAAAAAAATGCCTCCATCGTTGTTAATCACTGAAATTATCATGTGACTCTTCCGCTCTTGAAGAACACCTTGCCAATTTAACTGGCATTCCTGCTCAGTAGAAGGGTCACATTGGATACGGGTCACCAGCCCGCTGCCTAGTATATAAAGGAAGATTTATTTGGCTTGAGACTGTTTTCAATCAATTCGGCTTTTGCGCAGAGATCATCCATGGACGAATTGCGTTGTTTCTGCCTCCTGCTAAGCATTCTTCTCTTGGCCATGGGGACGCAGTTAAGTGGGTATTCGGTTGCACTTGTTTAGTAACAACATTAAAGACAATGGGTCTTAAATGCTTTTGATTTAACTTGACATTTCGCTTTCACAAGCGTGTAACACCTACCAACATATCAATCATCATAAATGTCAAAAGATACGATGAAGACCTGAGGAGTATGCTTAAAGCACATTTGCCAAAATAAGGCCTCCTTACTAAACGAAATCGTGATGTAATCGTGATGAAATCGTGATAAAACAAATGAAATGTGCCGATCTGCCTTATTTACAGAGAGCGCCAAGGCTTCTTCAACGGAAGACACGGTCGAGTATATTGAAGAGTTTTTAACATGGGACGACCCAAAAGCATCCGGACCGGCAGTCACCATTCCTTCCGAGGGGCAAAATCTTTACGCCGGCGTTGCAACAACCAGTCCACGTAAGTCTACAAGTAGCATTAATTGTGATGTACAAGGTCGGCAGTGTCGTAGATTCACTGCAGTTAGTTCACGCACATAGGAATCATGTAATAATTTTTCCAGTACGATTGCACAACTTTAAAGACTGTACTGCACTTCGTAATTCCAGCTAACATTGAGGAGTTTGCATAGCAAAGCCCAGATTAACTCACATTTAGTGCAGGTAAAGTACACATTTCGCATGATAAGCGCAGTCCTCATTTTCCTCCTCCTCCTCCTCCTCCTCCTCCCCCTCCTCCTCCTCCTCCTCCAACTCCTCCCACTCCTCCCACTCCTCCCACTACTACCCCTACTCGATCACCAAGAGCACCAGCGCTATGTTGCCATCGTGAAGATGCCTTCTAAAAGACGCGAAACCATGTCCGATTCATGGGTGCTATTGGATCTGATTCTGTAATATCAACAGCAAACTTAGCATGTTTGACGTATTGCTGTCAAGCAAGTGATCACAGGGTTGAGGCAAAGCAAAAGTGAGAAGCCCTGATTTCAACTTCTCGCTTTGTGCCAATGCGTCAACGTGTTGACAACCGACAACCCATGTCCTATCATTCTTCTTCCATGAATTTTTTTTTATTTTATTCCTACCCACCCTTTAGGGCAAATCTCAAGGACATATTGGGGTTACAACAGAAATTCAATAAGTTACATGTTATAGCATAGAGCAGTTATTTGAGTTTATCGACACGCTGGTGTAACCTCGGCTTGGTTGCGTGGCGCGATGGCGTTCAGTTCTTCGTTCGGTTCTTCTGCTGCATGTCATGGAGTACCTGGGATAGAGTTCTTCTCAGCCGTGATGGAGAAGATGTGTATTTCATCCTGTCTGAGGGACTTTTCGTCGCAGTCTTTTTCCCTATCTTCCACTCTATCGTTTTTCTCATTCGTATTCAGCTTGTCTGCTTTTTCTACTTCAGTTTGATTGTTTCCTCTTCTCTGTTGGTTTCTCCCTTTCTCTGATTTCGACCGATGGGTGACAGTTCCTAATATGTCTGTCTAGCCACCCTTGAGTCTTGTATCCCTTGAAAAAGCAGTCAGTAAGAGGGCACTTTAGTCTATGGTCCAACATCTCTTCAGTTGTAAGTTTTTCTTATTCATGATCATGTCTTACGTGCATACGCATATCCCTTATTCTGGCGAAGGATCTTTGGCAGTTTGCGTTGGTACAGACAATATCACGTGGCCTTTCTCCTACCAGTCTATGTGTTTATAATTTTCGTCTCGAGCTTTGGGGCTTTCCTTTGGATCTAATAGCCATGAATCTGAATGCTCTTGCCATATTTCTTTTGCATCCTTAATTGCATAATTGAAGCATCCAATTCCTTGTATGTGAAGCTTTCTTAGTTTTGCCTTTTGCAAAGTTACTGTCAAGTATGGAGAGTATCAGGCTAACTTTGTCCATCTGTAAGCTCTTCCACAAGTTCAACCTCGTAGCCTGTATAAGACTTGCCAGGTTACGCATTGGCAGTTCCTTTCGGAGTTCCTCGACAGTTTTGGCTCTTCGCGGATACAATCCAAGTATCATACATCGAGCCGTATTCTGTATTGCTTTAGGTCGATTGTTATCTCTTACTCTCAAGACAATAGTAGATAATCCGTAAGTGATTGCAGGATCGACAAAAATTTCCAATGGATATGCTTCTGGGGTATTTTTGAGACTTCTTGAGCGCAGAAATGGTCGCAGTCGTATTAGGTGCCTTTTTGCCCTGGCTAGGTTTACTTTTATTGCTCCGTCTGGCTCACCGGTGTCTTGAATTATGAAACCAGGATATTCGAAGTGTGAGGCACGTCGGAATGACATTCCAGCTGCCTCAAGAGGCGTTTGGTCCTCACCGTCTCCAATTTGAAACCAGAAGGCTTTGTTCGCTGCGATTTGCATTCCATATTTTTGCCTCGTTTTCGCCAGATGCTCCATTAATCTGACAGCTGCGACTTTATTTGGCGCGATAAGACATAGGTCATCGGCGTATTCTAAGTGATTTAGCTGCCATCTTTTACCCGAGTGATCGATCATCTGTACTGCACTGTCCTTGAGTGAGGAGAAGACTTCATCCAAAATGAGTTGGAAGGTTAGGTTGAAAAGAGGTGGTCCTTCTTTTGAGCCTTATCTCACACCAGGTGCCATCACAAAGTAGTCCCTTGTTCCCCTCAATTTCCCCTTCGGTGAGTCAGTCCATCGAGGACTTTACTGAGTGGATCATTTGCCAAGAGCAGCCTAGATCTATCATTCGGTTGATTATTGCAGCTGTAGGCAGCGCAGCGAGTCAAAGGCCTTTTCCAGGCCAGGTCGACAAACACTAGCATTATTTTCTGCTTCTGGTCCACGGCTTTCTGTATAATGGTTCTTACTCCAAGTAAAGCCTGCTCGGTTGATCTTCCTCCACAGAATCGAAATTGGGTTCTTGAAGGTAGTTCGGCAAGGTGGTGCTTCAAACGTTGGCACAGAATAGATGCATATAACTTACCTAATGCATCTAGAAGGAAGATTGATCTATAGTTTGCAGGATCTATCTGCGCACCTTTGCAATTGTAGATACTTACAACTTCAGCATCGATCCAAGCTCGAGGTATAGGAGTAGTCGCATCATAAAAGTCATTGAACACTGAATGTCCCGTTTCAGTGGTTCGGATCTAATTCCATTTTCGTCGAGACTATTATGTAGTTTTAATCTAATTTTAGCTATCTCGATCTCCTCCATCGAAATAGAGGAGTCTCTTGGTGGATGAGCATAGTTTTAATTTCTTCAGTGGTTCTTTCCTTAAACAGTTCTCGGTAGTGTGGGACCAGATCTTTTGGTTCAAATATTGTCCTTCCAGTTTGTGTATTCCATGTGGAGGTTTATCTCTCTTCTTGATGTGCTATTTCCCAGTTTCGTATCAGGTTGTTCACCTTGTTTCTCTGCTTTTTGTACCTCGTAAATGTTTCCTGAGATGGATTTGAAAGCCAATTTGTTCTCAACTGCTTTTGTAGCAGTAGTTCTCTGTCTTCCTTCTCGCAGATAGCTGGATAGCATCCATTTTTCTTTCATTCAGTTTTTTGCTTCGTTGTTTTGGCAGCTGCATTTTCTATAGATTTCAAGATGTCTTTGTATGTGGTAGTCAAAGGGTCTTGAGGTAGTTCCCTTTTGAAATGTTCCTGGTAAGTTTCCTTCGATTTTCTTATTTGTTCTATGCCTTTAGGCAGTTGCCACCGTTGCTTTTGACTATTTATGTCCTCCTTCAGAGTGCTCTTCTTACTGTTTCCTAAGCCTTTTCTAAGATGTGATTTGATCTTGAGGATTACTGTGAGTATCACTTATAAGGAATAGATGTGATCATCTCATCAGATCAAAGTCAAGAGTAGCACCTTGCCCTGTAGGATGGTACTAGGTAAATCTACGAGTTGTTGGTTTCCGAAAGAAAGTATTCATCACGTGTAGTTTATATTCTTGGCATAGTCCTAGCAGCCTTAGACCCTTTTCTGTAGTGTCTTCTTGATCAGTTAAGGGACCGATTGTTTTGGCACCAATGTTACAGGCGTCAGATCCCAATCTGCAATTGAAATCGCCGGGGATAATTATTTGTGTGAAGTTAGATAGGAGTGATTTGTAGGTTTTGGCCACAAGTTTGTAGAAAGATTCTTTAACCATTGCGTCCTCCGTACACTCGGTCGGAGCATAGCATCCCATCAGTCCAACTTTGAGTCCTCCAACTTGGAGTGTCAGCGTTGCGAGTCTGTTTGAGACAGGGTTACATTCAGCTTCTATGTTCTTTTTGACCAAAAAGGCGACCCCACCATTTGGTCTAGGGCTTTCGCTGTGTCCAGAGTTGAAGAAAGCGCAGTTATCGATAGTTGAGGAGCAGGATTTCATTCGAGTTTCCGTTAAGGCAACAGAAGTCTCTTCAGCTATCTCTCGGAGTTTCCAATCATTGCTACAGCCGCGCACGTTCCATAATCCGAGTTTCAGACCATGGATCCAGATAGTATGCCGTATCTTTGTTGAGGGGCTCTTCGTGGACTCAGGCTGTATTTTCGCTGGCATAATAATGAATTTGTACGACCGGTAGTTTATTAGTCCTCTCCGACTGCCCATCTCTTTTGCCCTCTGAGTTGCCCTAGAGGTTAATAGTGGTCGCCACATGGAGGTAGAGAGTAGGTTTGAACACCTTCCATGAAATACTATGCAGTAGGCACTAAAATGCGGTTCAGGCTTCAAAGAGTGATGCGTGCGAATTTCAGCGTGCGAGTGGTATGGGTTTGGAGGGGAGTAGGCCTTTTGCTAGTAATTCTCAGGTTACCTCACAGCCACACACTAACCCGTCAAAGTCAAGCCAAGGCCAAGGAGCATCAAGCCGTCCTGGTCATGGCACAAAATGACCAGGGTGCTGCTGCTGCTGCTACTGCTGCTACTGCTGCAGTTGAAGCAGGACGATCACAGGTTTTAGATGCAAAGCACGTGGTTGGTGAAGTGGTGTGGATTAGTGTCAATTAGAAGTGAAAAGCGGCAGCAGAATGGCAAGTAACTAAATCACCTACCTAAAGTGAATGACAACACAGCATCGCACTTAATTTATAAGAACCTAGGACATCTGATATGTCATGCACACACACATTGTCTGTTGTTAAATAGCCCTGTTTCTGCAGTGCCACCTGAAAGTATTAAGAAAACAACGGTGGAGATGAATTAATGGACTTATTCTTAATGCCTAAATGGCAAAATTCGATTGTCTTGAGAAACATAGCTAATAGAAATTGTATATCACACTGCTCATAAGCCTGTCTGCCTCAGAAGAAGTGAAGGAAACAATGAATCAGTCAGGCAGACAGCCAGTCAGTTAGTCAGTCAGTCAATCGCTATGACCTCGCCTGCCACTTTTACGTTCCCGACTAAGAAGTCCTGCTCACTGACAACGTGGTGGAATAAACGGGCTCTTGTGCTTAGTAGAGCTATGATATTCATTTGAGAACTTAACTATTTGCTTCTAATTCTACTGTGCTTGCAATGTGACTGATGGGACGCCATCAGTTCATTTGCTCAGTTGGGTGCATTTGGCTGCATTTTGAAGGTGGATAGAGGAGTGCGATGCTAAATAGCACCAACTTTATCTAGGTCTGTGACATGCTATATTCGCAAATGGGACAAGGATTAGAATTAGAATTGGAATTGATAATTAATGCAAGGGAAAAATGCATGTACGCATATCTGAAACATGGATGCCTCTGAGGCCAGGCAAGTGATCAGGACTACTTGATGATTTGTCCATGAACATGGTAAGAGCATTCAACTTGCCGCCGCTTTAACCAGGCGCAAGTGAGCTTACAATGCCAGTTCATGCATGCATGGATGCATGCCTGCACTGTAGTTAACAACGAGTCGGTTAATTGGAAAGTGGCTGCTTTGAGACAACCGGAAGCCAAATGCGGGGAGGAGCGCTTAAAGAAAGTGCTGTTGATGGTGAATGGCTTCTGCATGGAGTTAGTCGTCCATCCGATGGATGCATTGATGGGAAAGTTGCCGTCAAGCTAATGAATAATGCAATGTACCTAAATCGCAGATGTTAGCCACATGGCAGAACAAGTACATGGGCTCACTTCCGCCGTATCCGCTGTGTTCTAGCACATTTGCCAAAATAAGGCCTTCTTGCTAGACGAGATGGGGATGAAATCGTGATAAAACAAATGAAATGTGCCGATCTGCCTTATTTACAGAGAGCGCCAAGGCTTCTTCAACGGAAGACACGGTCGAGTATATTGAAGAGTTTTTAACATGGGACGACCCAAAAGCATCCGGACCGGCAGTCACCATTCCTTCCGAGGGGCAAAATCTTTACGCCGGCGTTGCAACAACCAGTCCACGTAAGTCTACAAGTAGCATTAATTGTGATGTACAAGGTCGGCAGTGTCGTAGATTCACTGCAGTTAGTTCACGCACATAGGAATCATGTAATAATTTTTCCAGTACGATTGCACAACTTTAAAGACTGTACTGCACTTCGTAATTCCAGCTAACATTGAGGAGTTTGCATAGCAAAGCCCAGATTAACTCACATTTAGTGCAGGTAAAGTACACATTTCGCATGATAAGCGCAGTCCTCATTTTCCTCCTCCTCCTCCTCCTCCTCCTCCTCCCCCTCCTCCTCCTCCTCCTCCAACTCCTCCCACTCCTCCCACTCCTCCCACTACTACCCCTACTCGATCACCAAGAGCACCAGCGCTATGTTGCCATCGTGAAGATGCCTTCTAAAAGACGCGAAACCATGTCCGATTCATGGGTGCTATTGGATCTGATTCTGTAATATCAACAGCAAACTTAGCATGTTTGACGTATTGCTGTCAAGCAAGTGATCACAGGGTTGAGGCGAAGCAAAAGTGAGAAGCCCTGATTTCAACTTCTCGCTTTGTGCCAATGCGTCAACGTGTTGACAACCGACAACCCATGTCCTATCATTCTTCTTCCATGAATTTTTTTTTATTTTATTCCTACCCACCCTTTAGGGCAAATCTCAAGGACATATTGGGGTTACAACAGAAATTCAATAAGTTACATGTTATAGCATAGAGCAGTTATTTGAGTTTATCGACACGCTGGTGTAACCTCGGCTTGGTTGCGTGGCGCGATGGCGTTCAATTCTTCATTCGGTTCTTCTGCTGCATGTCATGGAGTACCTGGGATAGAGTTCTTCTCAGCCGTGATGGAGAAGATGTGTATTTCATCCTGTCTGAGGGACTTTTCGTCGCAGTCTTTTTCCCTATCTTCCACTCTATCGTTTTTCTCATTCGTATTCAGCTTGTCTGCTTTTTCTACTTCAGTTTGATTGTTTCCTCTTCTCTGTTGGTTTCTCCCTTTCTCTGATTTCGACCGATGGGTGACAATTCCTAATATGTCTGTCTAGCCACCCTTGAGTCTTGTATCCCTTGAAAAAGCAGTCAGTAAGAGGGCACTTTAGTCTATGGTCCAACATCTCTTCAGTTGTAAGTTTTTCTTATTCATGATCATGTCTTACGTGCATACGCATATCCCTTATTCTGGCGAAGGATCTTTGGCAGTTTGCGTTGGTACAGACAATATCACGTGGCCTTTCTCCTACCAGTCTATGTGTTTATAATTTTCGTCTCGAGCTTTGGGGCTTTCCTTTGGATCTAATAGCCATGAATCTGAATGCTCTTGCCAGATTTCTTTTGCATCCTTAATTGCATAATTGAAGCATCCAATTCCTTGTATGTGAAGCTTTCTTAGTTTCGCCTTTTTCAAAGTTACTGTCAAGTATGGAGAGTATCAGGCTAACTTTGTCCATCTGTAAGCTCTTCCACAAGTTCAACCTCGTAGCCTGTATAAGACTTGCCAGGTTACGCACTAGCAGTTCCTTTCGGAGTTCCTCGACAGTTTTGGCCCTTCGCGGATACAATCCAAGTATCATACAGCGAGCCGTATTCTGTATTGCTTTAGGTCGATTGTTATCTTTTACTCTCAAGACAATAGTAGATAATCCGTAAGTGATTGCAGGATCGACAAAATTTCCCACCGGATGTGCTTCTGGGGTATTTTTGAGACTTCTTGAGCGCAGAAATGGTCGCAGTCGTATTAGGTGCCTTTTTGCCCTGGCTAAGTTTGCTTTTATTGCTCCGTCTGGCTCACCGGTGTCTTGAATTATGAAACCAGGATATTCGAAGTGTGAGGCACGTCGGAATGACATTCCAGCTGCCTCAAGAGGCGTTTGGTCCTCACCGTCTCCAATTTGAAACCAGAAGGTTTTGTTCGCTGCGATTTGCATTCCATATTTTTGCCTCGTTTTCGCCAGATGCTCCATTAATCTGACAGCTGCGACTTTATTTGGCGCGATAAGACATAGGTCATCGGCGTATTCTAAGTGATTTAGCTGCCATCTTTTACCCGAGTGATCGATCATCTGTACTGCACTGTCCTTGAGTGAGGAGAAGACTTCATCCAAAATGAGTTGGAAGGTTAGGTTGAAAAGAGGTGGTCCTTCTTTTGAGCCTTATCTCACACCAGGTGCCATCACAAAGTAGTCCCTTGTTCCCCTCAATTTCCCCTTCGGTGAGTCAGTCCATCGAGGACTTTACTGAGTGGATCATTTGCCAAGAGCAGCCTAGATCTATCATTCGGTTGATTATTGCAGCTGTAGGCAGCGCAGCGAGTCAAAGGCCTTTTCCAGGCCAGGTCGACAAACACTAGCATTATTTTCTGCTTCTGGTCCACGGCTTTCTGTATAATGGTTCTTACTCCAAGTAAAGCCTGCTCGGTTGATCTTCCTCCACAGAATCGAAATTGGGTTCTTGAAGGTAGTTCGGCAAGGTGGTGCTTCAAACGTTGGCACAGAATAGATGCATATAACTTACCTAATGCATCTAGAAGGAAGATTGATCTATAGTTTGCAGGATCTATCTGCGCACCTTTGCAATTGTAGATACTTACAACTTCAGCATCGATCTAAGCTCGAGGTATAGGAGTAGTCGCATTATAAAAGTCATTGAACACTTTTCGAAGGTAGGCATTCAGACACTGAATGTCCCGTTTCAGTGGTTCGGATCTAATTCCATTTTCGTCGAGACTATTATGTAGTTTTAATCTAATTTTAGCTATCTCGATCTCCTCCATCGAAATAGAGGAGTCTCTTGGTGGATGAGCATAGTTTTAATTTCTTCAGTGGTTCTGTCCTTAAACAGTTCTCGGTAGTGTGGGACCAGATCTTTTGGTTCAAATAGTGTCCTTCCAGTTTGTGTATTCCATGTGGAGGTTTATCTCTCTTCTCGATGTGCTTTTTCCCAGTTTCGTATCAGGTTGTTCACCTTGTTTCTCTGCTCTTTGTACCTCGTAAATGTTTCCTGAGATGGATTTGAAAGCCAATTCGTTCTCAACTGCTTTTGTAGCAGTAGTTCTCTGTCTTCCTTCTCGCAGATAGCTGGATAGCATCCATTTTTCTTTCATTCAGTTTTTTGCTTCGTTGTTTTGGCAGCTGCATTTTCTATAGATTTCAAGATGTCTTTGTATGTGGTAGTCAAAGGGTCTTGAGGTAGTTCCCTTTTGAAATGTTCCTGGTAAGTTTCCTTCGATTTTCTTATTTGTTCTATGCCTTTAGGCAGTTGCCACCGTTGCTTTTGACTATTTATGTCCTCCTTCAGAGTGCTCTTCTTACTGTTTCCTAAGCCTTTTCTAAGATGTGATTTGATCTTGAGGATTACTGTGAGTATCACTTATAAGGAATAGATGTGATCATCTCATCAGATCAAAGTCAAGAGTAGCACCTTGCCCTGTAGGATGGTACTAGGTAAATCTACGAGTTGTTGGTTTCCGAAAGAAAGTATTCATCACGTGTAGTTTATATTCTTGGCATAGTCCTAGCAGCCTTAGACCCTTTTCTGTAGTGTCTTCTTGATCAGTTAAGGGACCGATTGTTTTGGCACCAATGTTACAGGCGTCAGATCCCAATCTGCAATTGAAATCGCCGGGGATAATTATTTGTGTGAAGTTAGATAGGAGTAATTTGTAGGTTTCGGCCACAAGTTTGTAGAAAGATTCTTTAACCATTGCGTGCTCCATGCACTCGGTCGGAGCATAGCATCCCATCAGTCCAACTTTGACTCCTCCAACTTGGAGTGTCAGCGTTGCGAGTCTGTTTGAGACAGGGTTAAATTCAGCTTCTATGTTCTTTTTGACCAACAGAAGTCTCCTCAGCTATCTGGCGGAGTTTCCAATCATTGCTACAGCCGCGCACGTTCCATAATCCGGGTTTCAGACCATGGATCCAGATAGTATGCCGTATCTTTATTGAGGGGCTCTTCGTGGACTCAGGCTGTATTTTCGCTGGCATAATAATGAAGTTTTACCACCGGTAGTTTATTAGTCCTCTCGGACTGCCCATCTCTTTTGCCCTCTGAGTTGCCTTAGAGGTTAATAGTGGTCGCCGCATGGAGGTAGAGAGTAGGTTTGAGCACCTTCCATGAAATACTATGCAGTAGGCACTAAAATGCGGTTCAGGCTTCAAAGAGTGATGCGTGCGAATTTCAGCGTGCGAGTGGTGTGGGTTTGGAGGGGAGTAGGCCTTTTGCTAGTAATTCTCAGGTTACCTCACAGCCACACACTAACCCGTCAAAGTCAAGCCAAGGCCAAGGAGCATCAAGCCGTCCTGGTCATGGCACAAAATGACCAGGGTGCTGCTGCTGCTGCAGTTGAAGCAGGACGATCACAGGTTTTAGATGCAAAGCACGTGGTTGGTGAAGTGGTGTGGATTAGTGTCAATTAGAAGTGAAAAGCGGCAGCAGAATGGCAAGTAACTAAATTACCTACCTAAAGTGAATGACAACACAGCATCGCACTTAATTTATAAGAACCTAGGACATCTGATATGTCATGCACACACACATTGCCTGTTGTTAAATAGCCCTGTTTCTGCAGTGCCACTTGAAAGTATTAAGAAAACCACGGTTGAGATGAATAAATTGGCTTATTCGTATTCCCTAGGTGACAAAATTCGATTGTCTTGAAACAACACAGCTAATAGAAATTGTATATCACACTGCTCATAAGCCTGTCTGCCTCAGAAGAAGTGAAGGAAACAATGAATCAGTCAGGCAGACAGCCAGCCAGTTAGTCAGTCAGTCAATCGCTATGACCTCGCCTGCCACTTTGACGTCCCCGACTAAGAAGTCCTGCTCACTGACAACGTGGTGGAATAAATGGGCTCTTGTGCTTAGTAGAGCTATGATATTCATTTGAGAACTTAACTATTTGCTTCTAATTCTACTGTGCTTGCAATGTGACTGATGGGACGCCATCAGTTCATTTGCTCAGTTGGGTGCATTTGGCTGCATTTTGAAGGTGGATAGAGGAGTGCGATGCTAAATAGCACCAACTTTATCTAGGTCTGTGACATGCTATATTCGCAAATGGGACAAGGATTAGAATTAGAATTGGAATTGATAATTAATGCAAGGGAAAAATGCATGTACGCATATCTGAAACATGGATGCCTCTGAGGCCAGGCAAGTGATCAGGACTACTTGATGATTTGTCCATGAACATGGTAAGAGCATTCAACTTCCCGCCCCTTTAACCAGGCGCAAGTGAGCTTACAATGCCAGTTCATGCATGCATGGATGCATGCCTGCACTGCAGTTAACAACGAGTCGGTTAATGGGAAAGTGGCTGCTTTGAGACAACCGGAAGCCAAATGCGGGGAAAAGCACCTAAAGAAAGTGCTGTTGATGGTGAATGGCTTCTGCATGGAGTTAGTCGTCCATCCGATGGATGCATTGATGGGGAAGTTGCCGTCAAGCTAATGAATAATGCAATGTACCTAAATCGCAGATGTTAGCTACATGGCAGAACAAGTACATGGGCTCACTTCCGCCGTATCCGCTGTGTTCTAGCACATTTGCCAAAATAAGGCCTTCTTTCTAGACGAGATGGGGATGAAATCGTGATGAAACAAATGAAATGTGCCGATCTGCCTTATTTACAGAGAGCGCCAAGGCTTCTTCAACGGAAGACACGGTCGAGTATATTGAAGAGTTTTTAACATGGGACGACCCAAAAGCATCCGGACCGGCAGTCACCATTCCTTCCGAGGGGCAAAATCTTTACGCCGGCGTTGCAACAACCAGTCCACGTAAGTCTACAAGTAGCATTAATTGTGATGTACAAGGTCGGCAGTGTCGTAGATTCACAGCAGTTAGTTCACGCACATAGGAATCATGTAATAATTTTTCCAGTACGATTGCACAACTTTAAAGACTGTACTGCACTTCGTAATTCCAGCTAACATTGAGGAGTTTGCATAGCAAAGCCCAGATTAACTCACATTTAGTGCAGGTAAAGTACACATTTCGCATGATAAGCGCAGTCCTCTTTTTCCTCCTCCTCCTTTTCCCCCTCCTCCTTTTCCTCTTCCTCCTCCTCCTCCTCTTCCTCCCACTCCTCCCACTCCTACTCCTCCACGATCACCAAGAGCACCAGCACTATGTTGCCATCGTGAAGATGCCTTCTAAAAGACGCGAAACCATGTTCGATTCATGGGTGCAATTAGAACTGATTCTGCTATTTCAACAGCAAACTCAGCATCTGGAATGCACATGATATGTCTGTGGTTAATTCGCGAACCTCTCGAGGTACAAGCCTGACTCAGCTCTATTGTACCAACATAGTCCGTCCGAATCACGTGTAAATTCTTATTTAAACTTGAGGAACCACGATGGAATGGCAACCCTACTGTCATATATCACATATCAGTCGATTACACTTGCGCCATTACTGTACATTATAAACGTTGATGCTCAAAGTCAATGTAGACAGAAGTAGAGAAATGAGGTGCAGTTATGACGTTGAATTGGAATTGGGCAGAACGTCCTCTCTAAATCAGCACCTTTGTTGCTTTCTAATAGGGCTGATTGGTCTTGAAGAAGGTATTATTATTGCAGGCACACTCTTTTCAGCTTTTCTATAACATCCTCGTTGGAGGTAACTCCTCCTCCTCCCAACGCACAACTTGCACAACTTGCACAACTTGCACAACTTGTATTCACGCCAGCAAACTAACCTCATTGTTCAAATTGGTGGATATCTCGGCGTGTCCTGCTTGCTTTCAGCAACCTGACGGCGATCGTCGAGTTAGGCCAGAGCCACACAGCCAGCAATTATTCCTTCTGTGAGACCTCAGTGAAGGCCTTCTTTAGCAACATTGGTGTCTTCTGATTTCTCTATTTTGAGTGATGTGCTCTTGTGTCTGACCACTCATCAATTGACTCAATGACATGAGTAGCCTCAAAGTGGGAAAAGCGATGACCGATCAGCTCCGATGAAGCATTTCCTTTAAGTTACAACATAGTGAACCAAGACTATGAGTAAGACGTTGTGTCAGAATGGCTTAAAGCGAACGTATCCAATGCAATCAAGCTTGAGAATGACAGGATCCGCCAAATCTGATTGTGATAGTCACATCTGCAAATCTCAATACTTTGGCACTATTATTGCAGCTTATACAAGCGAGAGATTGAGAGAACCATTTGAAGGGTGGCTTCATCGTCGAAAGCACTGAATTGATTCTAAAGTGCAGCTACGTGGAGTGGGAAAATGTATGCTTTCAACTCACAGCACAGTCTATGAACACGCACGTAGTCGAAGTAGGTTCAAGTGTCTCTACACCTTCAGGGAATGGTTGAGTAGAAAATTTTGCATTAGCGTCTCATTGGTGACAATGTGAGTACCTTCAAGTGTAATCATTTCTCTGATTGCTTGCGAGGGTCGTCTCCAAGCCAGTTCCAAGCCAGTCCCAAGCCAGTTCCGAGTCAGTATTGCTTACCATGTGGTTGTTGGTAGCCAACGCAAATTTGCTGGTTCATGGGAAACTAAAAGGTCGGAAGAAACAAAAAAGTGCCGTCTGTTTGGCATGTTTGCAGTAAGCTTCCATAAACGCAAAACCTATTGTCCTCAGCGCAACAGACATCTAGAAATGTTTCTTTCTAGACATTCAGCGATCTTTCATCATCACTACTGCTAGGTAAAGAAATGCCTTCCATCGTTGTTAATCACTGAAATTATCATGTGACGCCTCCGCGCTTGAAGAACACCTTGCCAATTTAACTGGCATTCCTGCTCAGTAGAAGGGTCACATTGGTTACGGGTCACCAGCCGTTGCCAGGTATATAAAGGAAGATCGATTTGGCTTGAAGCTGTTTTCTAACCAATTCGGCTTTTGAGCTGCTATCATCCAAGGACGAATTGCGTTGTTTCGGCCTCCTGCTAAGCCTTCTTCTCTTGGTCATGGGGACGCAGTTAAGTGGGTACCCGGTTGTACTCGACTAGTAACAACATTAAATGCAATGGGTCTTAAATGCTTTTGATTCAACTTGACATTTCGCTTGTGAAGGCCAGTCAATTTCTGCTTAAATATTTAACGCTTTTGCGTGTATTAACACTTCCCGTCTACACTACACTAAAAAACTGCAGCCATTTCGCTTTCACAAGCATGTAACACCTACCAACATATCAATCATCATAAATGTCAAAAGATACGATGAAGACCTGAGGAGTATGCTTAAAGCACATTTGCCAAAATAAGCCCTACTTACTAGACGAGATGGGGATGATATCGTGATGAAACAAATGAAATGAGCTGATCTGCCTTATTTACAGAGAGCGCCAAGGCTTCTTCAACGGAAGACACGGTCGAGTATATTGAAGAGTTTTTAACATGGGACGACCCAAAAGCATCCGGACCGGCAGTCACCATTCCTTCCGAGGGGCAAAATCTTTACGCCGGCGTTGCAACAACCAGTCCACGTAAGTCTACAAGTAGCATTAATTGTGATGTACAAGGTCGGCAGTGTCGTAGATTCACTGCAGTTAGTTCACGCACATAGGAATCATGTAATAATTTTTCCAGTACGATTGCACAACTTTAAAGACTGTACTGCACTTCGTAATTCCAGCTAACATTGAGGAGTTTGCATAGCAAAGCCCAGATTAACTCACATTTAGTGCAGGTAAAGTACACATTTCGCATGATAAGCGCAGTCCTCATTCTCCTCCTCCTCCTTCTCCTCCTCCTCCTCCTCCTCCCACTCATCCCACTACTCCCACTCATCCCAATCCTCCCACTCCTCCCACTCCTACTCCTACTCGATCACCAAGAGCACCAGCACTATGTTGCCATCGTGAAGATGCCTTCTAAAAGACGCGAAACCATGTTCGATTTATGGGTGCAATTTTAACTGATTCTGTAATATCAACAGCAAACTCAGCATGTTTGACGTATTGCGGTCAGGCAAGTGATCACAGGGTTGAGGCAAAGCAAAAGTGAGAAGCCCTGGCTTCAACTTCTCGCTTTGTGCCAATGCGTCAACGTGTTGACAACCGACAACCCATGTCCTATCATTCTTCTTCCATGAATTTTTTTTTCTTTTATTCCTACCCACCCTTTAGGGCAAATCTCAAGGACATATTGGGGTTACAACAGAAATTCAATAAGTTACATGTTATAGCATAGAGCAGTTATTTGAGTTTATCGACACGCTGGTGTAACCTCGGCTTGGTTGCGTGGCGCAATGGCGTTCAGTTCTTCGTTCGGTTCTTCTGCTGCATGTCATGGAGTACCTGGGATAGAGTTCTTCTCAGCCGTGGTGGAGAGGATGTGCATTTCATCCTGTCTGAGGGACTTTTCGTCGCAGTCTTTTTCCCTATCTTCCACTCTATCGTTTTTCTCATTCGTATTCAGCTTGTCTGCTTTTTCTACTTCAGTTTGATTGTTTCCTCTTCTCTGTTGGTTTCTCCCTTTCTCTGATTTCGACCGATGGGTGAGAGTTCCTAATATGTCTGTCTAGCCACCCTTGAGTCTTGTATCCCTTGAAAAAGCAGTCAGTAAGAGGGCACTTTAGTCTATGGTCCAATATCTCTTCAGTTGTAAATTTTTCTTATTCATGATCATGTCTTACGTGTATACGCACCTCCCTTATTCTGGCGAAGGATCTTTGGCAGTTTGCGTTGGTACAGACAATATCACGTGGCCTTTCTCCTACCAGTCTATGTGTTTATAATTTTCGTCTCGAGCTTTGGGGCTTTCCTTTGGATCTAATAGCCATGAATCTGAATGCTCTTGCCATATTTCTTTTGCATCCTTAATTGCATAATTGAAGCATCCAATTCCTTGTATGTGAAGCTTTCTTAGTTTCGCCTTTTTCAAAGTTACTGTCAAGTATGGAGAGTATCAGGCTAACTTTGTCCATCTGTAAGCTCTTCCACAAGTTCAACCTCGTAGCCTGCATAAGACTTGCCAGGTTACGCATTGGCAGTTCCTTTCGGAGTTCCTCGACAGTTTTGGCCCTTCGCGGATACAATCCAAGTATCATACAGCGAGCCGTATTCTGTATTGCTTTAGGTCGATTGTTATCTTTTACTCTCAAGACAATAGTAGATAATCCGTAAGTGATTGCAGGATCGACAAAAATTCGTACCGGATGTGCTTCTGGGGTATTTTTGAGACTTCTTGAGCGCAGAAATGGTCGCAGTCGTATTAGGTGCCTTTTTGCCCTGGCTAAGTTTGCTTTTATTGCTCCGTCTGGCTCACCGGTGTCTTGAATTATGAAACCAGGATATTCGAAGTGTGAGGCACGTCGGATTGACATTCCAGCTGCCTCAAGAGGCGTTTGGTCCTCACCGTCTCCAATTTGAAACCAGAAGGTTTTGTTCGCTGCGATTTGCATTCCATATTTTTGCCTCGTTTTCGCCAGATGCTCCATTAATCTGACAGCTGCGACTTTATTTGGCGCGATAAGACATAGGTCATCGGCGTATTCTAAGTGATTTAGCTGCCATCTTTTACCCGAGTGATCGATCATCTGTACTGCACTGTCCTTGAGTGAGGAGAAGACTTCATCCAAAATGAGTTGGAAGGTTAGGTTGAAAAGAGGTGGTCCTTCTTTTGAGCCTTATCTCACACCAGGTGCCATCACAAAGTAGTCCCTTGTTCCCCTCAATTTCCCCTTCGGTGAGTCAGTCCATCGAGGACTTTACTGAGTGGATCATTTGCCAAGAGCAGCCTAGATCTATCATTCGGTTGATTATTGCAGCTGTAGGCAGCGCAGCGAGTCAAAGGCCTTTTCCAGGCCAGGTCGACAAACACTAGCACTATTTTCTGCTTCTAGTCCACGGCTTTCTGTATAATGGTTCTTACTCCAAGTAAAGCCTGCTCGGTTGATCTTCCTTCACAGAATCGAAATTGGGTTCTTGAAGGTAGTTCGGCAAGGTGGTGCTTCAAACGTTGGCACAGAATAGATGCATATAACTTACCTAATGCATCTAGAAGGAAGATTGATCTATAGTTTGCAGGATCTATCTGCGCACCTTTGCAATTGTAGATACTTACAACTTCAGCATCGATCTAAGCTCGAGGTATAGGAGTAGTCGCATCATAAAAGTCATTGAACACTGAATGTCCCGTTTCAGTGGTTCGGATCTAATTCCATTTTCGCAGAGACTATTATGTAGTTTTAATCTAATTTTAGCTATCTCGATCTCCTCCATCGAAATAGAGGAGTCTCTTGGTGGATGAGCATAGTTTTAATTTCTTCAGTGGTTCTGTCCTTAAACAGTTCTCGGTAGTGTGGGACCAGATCTTTTGGTTCAAATAGTGTCCTTCCAGTTTGTGTATTCCATGTGGAGGTTTATCTCTCTTCTCGATGTGCTTTTTCCCAGTTTCGTATCAGGTTGTTCACCTTGTTTCTCTGCTTTTTGTACCTCGTAAATGTTTCCTGAGATGGATTTGAAAGCCAATTCGTTCTCAACTGCTTTTGTAGCAGTAGTTCTCTGTCTTCCTTCTCGCAGATAGCTGGATAGCATCCATTTTTCTTTCATTCAGTTTTTTGCTTCGTTGTTTTGGCAGCTGCATTTTCTATAGATTTCAAGATGTCTTTGTATGTGGTAGTCAAAGGGTCTTGAGGTAGTTCCCTTTTGAAATGTTCCTGGTAAGTTTCCTTCGATTTTCTTATTTGTTCTATGCCTTTAGGCAGTTGCCACCGTTGCTTTTGACTATTTATGTCCTCCTTCAGAGTGCTCTTCTTACTGTTTCCTAAGCCTTTTCTAAGATGTGATTTGATCTTGAGGATTACTGTGAGTATCACTTATAAGGAATAGATGTGATCATCTCATCAGATCAAAGTCAAGAGTAGCACCTTGCCCTGTAGGATGGTACTAGGTAAATCTACGAGTTGTTGGTTTCCGAAAGAAAGTATTCATCACGTGTAGTTTATATTCTTGGCATAGTCCTAGCAGCCTTAGACCCTTTTCTGTAGTGTCTTCTTGATCAGTTAAGGGACCGATTGTTTTGGCACCAATGTTACAGGCGTCAGATCCCAATCTGCAATTGAAATCGCCGGGGATAATTATTTGTGTGAAGTTAGATAGGAGTAATTTGTAGGTTTCGGCCACAAGTTTGTAGAAAGATTCTTTAACCATTGCGTGCTCCATGCACTCGGTCGGAGCATAGCATCCCATCAGTCCAACTTTGACTCCTCCAACTTGGAGTGTCAGCGTTGCGAGTCTGTTTGAGACAGGGTTAAATTCAGCTTCTATGTTCTTTTTGACCAACAGAAGTCTCCTCAGCTATCTGGCGGAGTTTCCAATCATTGCTACAGCCGCGCACGTTCCATAATCCGGGTTTCAGACCATGGATCCAGATAGTATGCCGTATCTTTATTGAGGGGCTCTTCGTGGACTCAGGCTGTATTTTCGCTGGCATAATAATGAAGTTTTACCACCGGTAGTTTATTAGTCCTCTCGGACTGCCCATCTCTTTTGCCCTCTGAGTTGCCTTAGAGGTTAATAGTGGTCGCCGCATGGAGGTAGAGAGTAGGTTTGAGCACCTTCCATGAAATACTATGCAGTAGGCACTAAAATGCGGTTCAGGCTTCAAAGAGTGATGCGTGCGAATTTCAGCGTGCGAGTGGTGTGGGTTTGGAGGGGAGTAGGCCTTTTGCTAGTAATTCTCAGGTTACCTCACAGCCACACACTAACCCGTCAAAGTCAAGCCAAGGCCAAGGAGCATCAACCCGTCCTGGTCATGGCACAAAATGACCAGGGTGCTGCTGCTGCTGCTGCTACTGCTGCTACTGCTGCAGTTGAAGCAGGACGATCACAGGTTTTAGATGCAAAGCACGTGGTTGGTGAAGTGGTGTGGATTAGTGTCAATTAGAAGTGAAAAGCGGCAGCAGAATGGCAAGTAACTAAATCACCTACCTAAAGTGAATGACAACACAGCATCGCACTTAATTTATAAGAACCTAGGACATCTGATATGTCATGCACACACACATTGCCTGTTGTTAAATAGCCCTGTTTCTGCAGTGCCACTTGAAAGTATTAAGAAAACCACGGTTGAGATGAATAAATTGGCTTATTCGTATTCCCTAGGTGACAAAATTCGATTGTCTTGAAACAACACAGCTAATAGAAATTGTATATCACACTGCTCATAAGCCTGTCTGCCTCAGAAGAAGTGAAGGAAACAATGAATCAGTCAGGCAGACAGCCAGCCAGTTAGTCAGTCAGTCAATCGCTATGACCTCGCCTGCCACTTTTACGTTCCCGACTAAGAAGTCCTGCTCACTGACAACGTGGTGGAATTAATGGGCTCTTGTGCTTAGTAGAGCTATGATATTCATTTGAGAACTTAACTATTTGCTTCTAATTCTACTGTGCTTGCAATGTGACTGATGGGACGCCATCTGTTCATTTGCTCATTTGGGTGCATTTGGGTGCATTTGGGTGCATTTGGGTGCATGTTGAAGGCGGATAGAGGAGTGCGATGCTAAATAGCACCAACTTTATCTAGGTCTGTGACATGCTCTATTCGCAAATGGGACAAGGATTAGAATTAGAATTGGAATTGATAATTAATGCAAGGGAAAAATGCATGTACGCATATCTGAAACATGGATGCCTCTGAGGCCAGGCAAGTGATCAGGACTACTTGATGATTTGTCCATGAACATGGTAAGAGCATTCAACTTGCCGCCGCTTTAACCAGGCGCAAGTGAGCTTACAATGCCAGTTCATGCATGCATGGATGCATGCCTGCACTGCAGTTAACAACGAGTCGGTTAATGGGAAAGTGGCTGCTTTGAGACAACCGGAAGCCAAATGCGGGGAAAAGCACCTAAAGAAAGTGCTGTTGATGGTGAATGGCTTCTGCATGGAGTTAGTCGTCCATCCGATGGATGCATTGATGGGGAAGTTGCCGTCAAGCTAATGAATAATGCAATGTACCTAAATCGCAGATGTTAGCTACATGGCAGAACAAGTACATGGGCTCACTTCCGCCGTATCCGCTGTGTTCTAGCACATTTGCCAAAATAAGGCCTTCTTTCTAGACGAGATGGGGATGAAATCGTGATGAAACAAATGAAATGTGCCGATCTGCCTTATTTACAGAGAGCGCCAAGGCTTCTTCAACGGAAGACACGGTCGAGTATATTGAAGAGTTTTTAACATGGGACGACCCAAAAGCATCCGGACCGGCAGTCACCATTCCTTCCGAGGGGCAAAATCTTTACGCCGGCGTTGCAACAACCAGTCCACGTAAGTCTACAAGTACCATTAATTGTGATGTACAAGGGCGGCAGTGTCGTAGATTCACTGCAGTTAGTTCACGCACATAGGAATCATGTAATAATTTTTCCAGTACGATTGCACAACTTTAAAGACTGTACTGCACTTCGTAATTCCAGCTAACATTGAGGAGTTTGCATAGCAAAGCCCAGATTAACTCATATTTAGTGCAGGTAAAGTACACATTTCGCATGATAAGCGCAGACCTCTTATTCCTCCTCCTCCTCCTCCTCCTCCTCCTCCTCCTCCTCCTCCTCCTCTTCCTCCTCCTCTTCCTCCTCCTCCTCTTCCTCTTCCTCCTCCTCCTCCTCCTCCCACTCATCCCGCTCATCCCACTCCTCCCACTACTACCCCTACTCGATCACCTAGAGCACCAGCGCTATGTTGCCATCGAGAAGATGCCTTCTAAAAGACGCGAAACCATGTCCGATTCAAGGGTGCTATTGGATCTGATTCTGTAATATCAACAGCAAACTCAGCATGTTTGACGTATTGCGGTCAAGCAAGTGATCACAGGTTGAGGCAAAGCAATAGTGAGAAGCCCTGATTTCAACTTCTCGCTTTGTGCCAATCCGTCAACGTGTTGACAACCGACAGCCCATGTCCTATCATTCTTCTTCCATGAATTTTTTTTTTTTTATTCCTACCCACCCTTAGGGCAATATCAAGGACATATGGGGTTACAACAGAAATTCAATAAGTTACATGTATAGCATAGAGCAGTTATTTGAGTTTATCGACACGCTGGTGTAACTCGGCTTGGTTGCGTGGCGCAATGGAGTTCAGTTCTTCGTTCGGTTCTTCTGCTGCATGTCATGCGGTTACTGGGATAGAGTTCTTCCTCAGCCGTGGTGGAGAGGATGTGCATTTCATCCTGTCTGAGGACTTTCGTGGCAGTCTTTTTCCCTATTCTTCCACTCGATCGTTTTTCTCATTCGTATTCAGCTTGTCTGCTTTTTCTACTTCAGTATTGATTGTTTCCTCTTCTCTGTGGTTTCTCCCTTCTCTGATTTCGACCGATGGGTGACAGTTCCTAATATGTCTGTCTAGCCACCCTCGAAAACGAGGCAAAACTATGGACTGCAAATCGCAGCGAACCAAAACCTTCTGGTTTCAAATTGGCGAGGTGCGGACAAACGCCTCTTGAGCAGCGGAAGTCATTCCGAATGTGCCTCACACTTCGCCTATCTGGTTTCCAATTCAACGACACCGGTGAGCCAGACGGAGCAATACACGCAACCTAGAGGGCAAAAAGGCACCTAATTACGACTGCGACATTTCTGCGCTCACGAAGTCTCAAAATACCCCAGAAGCACATACGGTGGGAAGTTTTGCTTCGCTCTGCAATCACTTCTGGATTATCTACTATTGTCTTGAGAGTAAAATCTAAACAATCGACTAACGCACACAGAATACGGGCCTCGCTTGTATTGATCAATTGGATTGTATCCGCGAAGGGCCAAACTGTCGAGGGAACTCCGAAAGGAAACTGCCAGTGTCGTAACTGGCACGTCTTATACAGGCTACCGGAGGTTGAAACTTGTGGAAGAGCTACAGATGGCACAACGTTAGCCTGATTACTCTCCATACTTGGACAGTAACTTTGAAAAAAGTCGCGAAACTAAGACAAGCTCACCTACAAGGAATTGGCTGCTTCAATAGCCAATTAAGGATGCAAAGAAATCTTGCACCGAGCATTAGTTCATGGACTTTAGATCCAAGGAAAGCCCCAAAGTCGAGACGAAACTTATAAACCACATAGATGGTAGGAGAAAGGCCACGTGATATTGTCTGTACCAACGCCAACCAGCCCAAGGATCCCTCGCCCAGCATAAGGGATCTGCGTTATACACGTAAGACATGCTCATGCTAAGAAAAACTTACAACTGAAGAGATATTGGACCCATAGACTAAAAGGCCCTCTTACTGACTGCTTTTTCAAGGAACAAGACTCAAGGGTGGCTAGGACAGACATCTAGGACCTCTCACCCATCGTCGAAAATCAGAGAAAGGAGGAAGCAAACCAATACAGAGTAAGAGGAAACAATAAATGAAGTAGAAAAACAGACAAGCGAATACGAATGAGAAAAACGATCGAGTGGAAGATAGGAAAACAGACTGCGACGAAAAGTCCTCAGGCCGATTAAATTGCAATCCTCTCCACCACGGTGGAGACGGAACTCTATCCAGGTACTCCATACATGCACAGAAGAACTGACGAAAGAAACTGAACGGCAACTGAACGCCATTGCGCCCACGCATTCCAAGCC
Organism: Moniezia expansa; assembly: GCA_019097775.1. Lineage (NCBI taxonomy): Eukaryota > Metazoa > Platyhelminthes > Cestoda > Cyclophyllidea > Anoplocephalidae > Moniezia > Moniezia expansa. The sequence continues at coordinate 109,108 of JADFDV010000251.1, forward strand.
GAGATTCCACCAGGCGTGTCGGACTAAACTCAAATAATGCTCTATGCTAAACATGTAACTTATTGAATTTTCTGTTGTTAACCCCAATATGTCCTTGAGATTTGCCCTAAAGGGTGTGGGTGGTAGGAATAACGAAAGAAAAAAACACTTAATGGAAGGAAGAATGATAGGACATGGGCTTTGTCGGTTGTCAACCCGTTGAAGGCTTGCACAAAGCGAGAAGTTGAAATCAGGGCTTCTCAATATTGGCTTTGCCTAACCGTGATCACTTGCTGACCGCAATACGTCAAAACATGTGCTGAGTGCTGTGATCTTACAGAATCAGATCCAATAGCACCTGACTCGGACATGGTTTCGCGTTCTGTTAGAAGGCATCTTCTCGATGGCAAACATAGCGCTGGTGCTCTAGGGATCGAGTAGGGGTAGTAGGGAGGATTGGATGAGCGGGATGAGTGGGAGGAGGAGAGGCGGAGGAGAGGAAGAGGAGGAGGAGGCAGAGGAGGAGGAAGAGGAGGAGGAGGAGGAGGCGGGAGGAGGGAGGAGGAGGAGAATAAGAGGTCTGCGCTATCATGCGAAATGTGTACTTTACTGCACCTAAATATGAGTTATCTGGGCTTTTCTCTGCAAAACTCTCAATGTTAGCGGAATTACGAAGTGCCGTACAGTCTTTAAGTTGTGCAAATCGTACTGTGAAAAACAAATTATTACATGATTCCTATGTGCGTGAACTAACTGCAGTGAATCTACGACACTGCCGCCCTGTACATCACTTAATGACTTGTCGACTACCGTGGACTGGTTGTTGCAACGCCGGCGTATAAAGATTTTGACCCCTCGGAAGGAATGGTTGACTGCCGGCCTGACTGTTTGGGTCGTCCCATTAAAAAAAAATTTCAATCTACTCGACCGTGTCTTCCGTTGAACGAGGCCTTGGCGCTCCCGTAAATAAGGCAGATCAGCTCATTTCATTTGTTTCATCACGATATCATCCCCCCATCTCGTCTAGTAGAAGGCTTATTTTGGCAACTTGCTGTAAGCATCATCCTCCTCAGGTCTTTCATCTTATCTTTTGACAATTTATGCTGATTGATATGTTGTAGGTGCCACCCGCTTGGAAAGCGACATGTCAAGTTAAAATCAAAAAGTGCCCCCATTTTTAAGACCCATTGCATTTAATGTTGTTACTAAACAAGTGCAACCGAATTTACCCACTTAACTGCGTCCCCATACCAGAGACGAATGCTTAGCAGGAGGACAGCACAACAAAAAACGCAATTCGTCCATGGATGATAGCCAGCTCCAAAAGACGAATGGTTGAAAAAACAGTCTCAGCCAAATTAAATCTTCGTTTATATACTTGGCAGCGGGCTGGTGGACCTTAACCAATTTGACCCTTCTTACTGAGCAGGCATTGCCAGTTAACTTGGAAGCTGTTTCTTCAAGAGCGGAGGGGCACATGATCTTTCGTGATTAACAACGATGGAAGCATTCTTTACCAGCAGAGTGTGATGAAAGATCGTGCATGTTCTAGACAGCAACCTTCCTAGATGTCTGTTGCGCGAGGACAATAGGTTTGCGTTTATTGCAGCTTACTGCCAAACATGAAACAGAAGGCCACTTTTTTGTTTCTTCCGACCTTTTAGTTTCCCATGAACAGCAAATTTGCGTTGGCTACCAACCAACCACATGTATAGCAAACTGAATCGGAACCTGGCTTGGGATGCTTGGAATGCGCTTGGAGACGGACCTCGCAAAACAATCATAGAAAGATTACATTGACGGTACCACATTGTCACCAATGAGACGCCCTAATGCAAAATTTTCTACCAACCATTCCCTGAAGGTGTAGAGACACTAACCTACTTCGGACTACGGGGTTGTCATAGTACTGTGCTGTAGTTGAAAGCCTACATTTTCCCACTCACGTAGCTGCACTTTAGTATAATTCAGTTCTTTTCGACGAGAAGCCACCTTCAATGGTTCTCTCAATCTCTCGCTTGATAAGCTTGCAATAATAGTGCCAAAAAGTATGCGATTTGCAGTGTGACTGTCACAATCAGATTTTGCGGCTCCTGTCCTTCTTCAGCTTGATTGCATGGATACGTTTGTTTTAAGCCATCGGACCATAACTTCTTACTCATAGTCTTGGTTCCACTATGTTGTAACTTAAAGGAAAATGCTAATCGGAGCTGACGGTCATCCGCTTTTCCCACTTTGAGGCTACTCATGTCATTGAGGTCAATGAGAGTGGTCAGACACAAGAGCACATCACTAAAGAGAGAAATCAGAAGACCACCAATGTTGCTCAAAAGAAGGCCTTCACTGAGGTCTCAAGAAGGATAATCGCCTGTGTTGCTCTGGTCTAAACTCGACGATCGCCGGCAGGTTGCTGAAGCAAGCAGGATACGCCCCATGCTACCACCCACTTTGATCAATGAGGCTAGTTGCTGCGTGATTTACAAGTGTGGCAAGTTGTGCCAGTTGTGCCTTGCGAGGAGGAGGAGTTTACTCAACAAGGCAGTTCTTTATAGAAAAGCTGAAAAGCGTGTTTGTTGCCTTGCAATAATACTATTTCTTCAGACAACCAGCCCTATTAGGAAGCAACCAAAGGAGCTGATTTAGAGAGGCCATTCTTACCAATTCCAATTAACGTCATAACTGCACCCCATTTTCTACTTTGTTCTACATTGACTTTGAACATCAACGTTCCTAATGTACCGTAATGACGCAAGTTTAATCGAATGGTATGGGATATATATGATAGTAGGGTTGCCATTCCATCGTAGTTCCTCAAGTTACATAAGAATTTACACGTGATTCGGACGACTATGTGGACAATAGAGCTGAGTCAGGCTTGTTACCTCGAGTAGGTCGCGAAATTAACACCGGAAATATCCCTGTTCACTCTAGATGCTTGAGTTTGCGTGAAATAACAGATATCAGTTCTAATTGCACCCCTGATCGAAATGATTCGCGTCTTTCAGAAGGCATCCACGATGCAACATCTTGCTCGTGCTCTTGGTATCGAGTAGGAGTAGGATGTGATGAGGAGGAGGAGGGAGGAGGGGGAGGAGGATGAGGAAAATGGGATGCGCTTATATGCGAATGTGACTTTAACCTGCACTAAATGGAGTTAATCTGCGGTTTGCTATGCAAATCCTCAATGTTAGCTGGAATACGAATTGCAGTACCGTCTTTAAAGTTATGCCATCGTCCTGGCAAAATTTATTACATGATTCCTATGTGCGTGAACTAACTGCTGTGAATCTCGACACTGCAGACATTGACACACAAGTAATGGTTACTTGTAGACTTAGTGGACTGGTTGTTGCAACGCCGGCGTAAGTATTTGCCCCTCGGAATGCATGTGACTGCGGCCGGATGCTTTGGGTCGCCATGTTTAAAAATCTCTTCCCATTTACTGGACCGTGTCTTCCGTTGAAGAAAGCCTTGGCGCTCTCTGTAAATACGGCCGATCAGGGCTCATTCATTGGTCATCAAGAATCATCCCAATCTCGTGAGTAAGAAGGCCTTTATTTTTGCAAATGTTCTAGAACACAGCGGTAGCGGAAGTGAGCCCATGTACTTGTTCTGCCCATGTGGCTAACATCTGCGATTTAGGTTACATTGCATTATTCTAGCTGACGGCAAAACCCCTTTTTTCCCCATCAATGCATCCATCGTCGCGATGGACGACTAACTCCATGGAAGCCATTCACCATCAACAGCACTTTCTTTAGGTGCTTTCCCCGCATTTGGCCTCCGGTTTTCTTCAAGCAAGCCACTTTCCAATTAACGGACTCGTGTTAACTGCAGTGCAGGCCTGGATCCATCCATGCCGCAGCCAAAAAAACAAAAACAAGGCAAAAAACTAAACGAAAGAAAAACTGCTTGTATCCCACTAATTCTGCGAGAAGGAAGCAGAGAAAGAACCACGCTACAAAAGAAGAGATGAGATCAAACTTGCTCTCAAAATTCCAGCTCAGGGAAAAACATTAACGAGTTCCATAATTGAAGACACCGGTGAGCCAGACGGAGCAAGCACTAATACAAACCTAGCCAGGACAAAGGCACCTAGACCAGGTATGAAATACACATCTTCTCCATCACGGCTGAGAATCACTCTATCCAGGTACTCCATGCCAGCAGCAGAGAACCGAATGGAAGAATTGAACGCCATCGTCGCCCAGCAACCAGCCGAGGTTACACCAGCAAGGTGCTACTCTTGACTTTGATCTGATGTAGATGCTCACATCATTCCTTATAAGTGATAATCACAGCATTCCCAAGATCAAATCACATCTTAGAAAAGGCTTAGGAAACCGTAAGAAGAGCACTCTGAAGGAGGACTAAATAGTCAAAGCAACGGTGCACACTGCCTAATAGCATAGAACAAATACGAAAAATCGAAGGAGGAACAATTTACAGGAACATTCAAAAAGGGAATCCCTCTAAGGCCTTTGGACTACCACAACAAAGGGACATCCTTGAAATCTTTATAGAAATGCAGCTGCCAAAACAAACAGACAAAAAACCTGACGAACGAAATAGAACAAGGATGATATCAGCTTCTGCGAGAAGGAAGACAGAGAACTACTCCTACACACGCAGTTGAGAACAAATTGGCTTTCCAAATCCCATCTCCGAAACATTACCGAGGTACAAGAGCAGAGAAACAAGTTGATGAACAAACCTGATACGACCACTGGGAAAAAAGGCCACATCGTAAACGAGAGATAAAACCTCCACATTGAATTACACACAACCTGGAAGGCCCACTATTGACCAAAAGATCTGGTCCCACACTACCGAGAACTGTTAAGGACCAGGAACCACTGAAGAAATTAAAAACTATGCTCATCACCAAGCGACTCCTCTATTTTCGATGGAGGAAGAGCGAGATAGCTAAAATTAGAATTAAAATACATAATCGGTCTCGACGAAAATGGCATATTCGATACGAACCCTGAAGGGACATCAGTGTCTGAATGCATAACCTTCGAAAAGTGTTCAATGACTTTATAATGCGACTACTCCTATACCTCGAGTTAGATCGATTGCCTTGAAGTTGTAATTCTCTAAATTGCAAAGGTACGCGCATATCGTCCTGCAAACTATAGATCAATCTCTCTTTCTCTAGCTGGCATTAGTAAGTTTATCTGCATCTATTCTGTTGCCAACGTTTGAAGCACCACCTGCCGAAACTACTTCAAGAACCCAATTTCGATTCTGTGGAGGACGATCAAACCGAGCGGCTTTATCTTGGCGTAAGAAACCATTTATAAGAAGCCCTTGGACCCGAAGCAGAAGCCCTAATGCTAGTGTTGTCGACCTGGCCTGTGAAAAGCCTTTGCCTCGCTGCGCTGCTACAGCTGCAAAATCAAACCTGATGCTAGATCTAGGCTGCTCTTGGCAATGATTCCCCTCAGTAAAGTCCTCGATGGACTGATCACGAAGGGGACATTGAGGGGCAACACGGGACTACTTTGTGATGGCACCTGGTGTGAGATAAGGCTCAAAAGAAGGAAACCTCTTTTCAACCTAACTTTCCACACCATTTTGGATGAAGCTTCTCTTAATCAGGACAGTGCAGTACAATGATCGATCACTGGGTTAAAAGATGGCAGCTAAATTATTAGAAATACGCCGAGACCTATGTCTTATCAGCGCCAAATAACGTCGCCAGCTGTCAGATTAATGGAGCATCTGGCGCGAAAACGAGGCAACAATCTGGAATGCAAATCGCAGCGAACCAAACCTTCTTGGTTTCAAATGGAGGACGGTGGGAGTGGGACCAAAGTCCTCTTGAGGCGCTGAGAAGTCCATTCCGACGTGCCTCACACTTCGAAATATACTGGTTTCATAATTCAGACACCGGGTTGAGCCAGACGGAGCAATGCAATTTAAAAAGCAAACCTAGCCAGGCAAAAAGGCACCTTCAATACGAATGGAACATTTCTGCGCCAAGCAGTCTCAAAAATACACCAGAAGCACATCGGTACGAATTTTGTCGATCCGCAATAACTTACGGATTATCTCTACTATTGTCTTGAGAGTAACAGATAAACATCGACCAAGCATACGAATACGGCTCGCTGTATGCTATTGGATTGTATCCGCCGAAGGGCCAAAAACTTCGAGGACCGAAGGAACTGCCACTTGCGTAACTGGCCGTCTTATTTACAGGCTACGAGGTTGAACTTGTGGAAGAGCTTTACAGATGGACAAGTTAGCTGATACTCTCCATACTTGACAGTAACTTTGCAAAAAGGCACAGACAAGAAGATTCACATAAAGGACTTGGATGCTTCCCTTATGCAATTAAGGATTTGCAAAGAAATATGGCAAGGCCTCCGATCAGGCTATTAGATCCCAAGGAGGAAAGCCCCAAAGCTCGAGACGAAAATTATAAACCTCGACTGGTCGGAGACAAGGCCACTTTGATATGTCTGTACAACGCAACAGCCAAAGATCCTCGCAGAATAATGGAATTGCTTATACACGTAAGACATGATCATGAATTAAGACAAACTTACAAATGATGAAGGCTATATTGGACCCATAGTACTAAAGTCCTCTTAACTGGGACGCTTTTTCAAGGGGATACAAGGACTCAAGGGTGGCTAGGACAGACATATTGGAACTCTCACCATCGGTCTAACTCAGAGAAAGGGAGAAGAAACAACAGAGAGAAGAGGAAACAATTCAACTGAAGTAGAAAAAGCCGACAAGCTGAATACGATATAGCCCAAAAACGATAGCGTGAAGATAGGGAAAGAAGAATGCGACACGTCGAAAGTCCCTCAGACAGGATGAAATGCACATCCTCTCACCACCGGCTGAGACAGAACTCTATCCCAGGTACTCCATGACATGCAGCAGACTGAACTGAACGACGCACTAACGGAGAAACTGAACGCCACTTGCGCCACGCATCCAAGCCGAGATTACACCAGGTGTCGATAAACTCAAATAAACTGCTCATTCTATAACCGCACTTATTGAATTTCTGTTGTTGTAACCCAAAATGTCGAGATTTGCCTAACTGGTGGGTAGGAATAAAAGAAAAAAAAATTCATGGAAGAGAATGCTAGGCCAGGGTTGTCGGTTGTCATCCACGTTGACGCATTGCACAAAGGAGACGTTGATGAAATTCCCAGGGCTTCTCACTATTGCTTTGGCCTCAACCCCTGTGATCACTGCCTGACCGCAATACGTCCAACATGCTGAGTTGATTTGCATCTTACGAATCAGTTAAAATTGCACCATAAATCGGAACCATGTTCCGCGTCTTTAGGAAGGCATCTTCACGATGCACATAGTGTGGTGTCTTGGTGACGAGTAGGATGTAGGAGTAGGAGTAGTGGAGGATTGGGATGAGTGGGAGAGTGGATGAGTCGGCGGAGGAGGAGGAGGTAGGCGGAGAAGGAGGAGGAGGGAGAATGAGGACTGCGCTTATCATGCGAACGGGTACTTTACTGCACTAATGTGAGTTCCTCTGGGTCTTTGCTATGCAAACTCCTTAATGTTAGCTGGAATTACGAAGTGCCGTCCAGTCTTTAAAGTTGTGCAATCGTACTGGAAAAATTATTACATTGATCATATGTGCGTGAAACTAATGCTGTGATCTATCGACACTGCCGACCTTGTACATCACAATTAATGGTACTTGTAGACTTCGTGGACTGGTTGTTGCAACGCCGGCCGTAAAGATTTTGCCCCTCCGAAGGAATGGTTGGACTGCCGGCCGGATGCCTTTTGGGTCGTTCCCATGTTCAAAAACTATCAATATACTCGCCCGGTGTTTCCGTGAAAGGAAAGCCTTGGCGCTCTCTGTAAATAAGGCAGCTCATCTCATTTATTGTTTATCACGATTTCATCCCCATCTCGTCCCTTTAATTAAGGAGGCCTTATTTTGGCAAAATGGCTTTAAGGCATATCCTCAGCGTCTTTCATCGTATCTTTTGACATTTATGATGATTGAATGTTGCGTGTTACTGCTGTGAAAGCGCATGGCTGCAGTTTTTAGTGTTAAAGTGTCGCGGGACGTGTTAATACACGCAAAAAAGCGTAAATATTTAAGCAGAAATTGACTGCCTTCACAAGCGAAATGTCAAGTGAATCAAAAGCATTTAAGACCCCGTCCAATCTGGATACGCACCTTAACTGCGTCCCATGACCACGAGGAAGACGGCTTCGCAGAGGCAAGAAACAACGCGCAATCCTCATGGATGATCGCAGTGCAAGGCCCGAATTGGTTAGAAAATACAGCTTCAAGCCAAACGATCTCCTTTATATAACCTGGCAACGGCTGGTGACCCGTACCCAGGACCCTTCTATGAGCAGGAATGCAGTTAAATTGGGCAAGGTGTTTCTTCAAGAAGCGGAGGCGTCATGATCATTTTCCGTGATTAACAACGATTGAAGGCATTCTTTACCTAGCAGTAGTTGATGATGAAAAAAAAGATCGGCTGGGGGAAAATGTCTAGAAGAAACATCCTAGATGCTGTGCGGAGGACACTGTTTTGCGTTTATGGAAGCTTACTGAAACATGCAAAAACAAGCCGGCACTTTTTGTTTCTTCCGACCTTTTAGTTTCCCATGAACCAAACTGAATTGCGTGTGCTATCAACAATCACATGGTAAGCAATACTTGGACTCGGAACGGGCTGCCAACTTGCTTGAACTGGCCTGGAGACGACCCTCGCAAACCAATCAGGAGAAATGATTACAACTTGAGTTACTCACACTGTCACCAATGATAGATAATGCAAACCTTTTCTACTCAACCATTCCTGAAAGGTGTAGAGACACTGAAACCTACTTGATTACGTGCGTGTTCATAGACTGTGCTGTGGTTTGGAAAGCATACATTTTCCCACTCCACGTAGCTGTCACTTAGAATCAATCATGCTTTCGACGATGAAGCCACCCTTCAAGGTTCTTCAATCTCTCGCTTGTATAAGATGCAATAATAGTGCAAAGTATTGAGATTTGCCAGATGTGACTGTCCACAATCCGATTTGGCCGGATCCTGATCATTCTCAAGCTTGGATTGCACTGGATACGTTGTTTGAAGCCATTTGACAACGTCTATCATAGTCTGGTTCCACTATGTTGTAACTTAAAGGAAATGCTTCATCGGAGCTGATCGTCATCGGCTTTCCCACTTGAGGTACTCATGTCATTGAGTCAATTGAGGAGTGGTCAGACCCAAGAGCACATCACTCAAAAAATAGAGAAAGAACTCCGGAAGACACCAATGTTGCTACTAAATAAGGCCTTCACTGAGTCTCACAGACGAATAATTGCTGACTGTGTGGCTTCGGTCTAAACTTCGAGATCGCCGTCAGGTTGCTGAAAGCCAAGCAGGATACGCCCAGGCATCCACCACTTGATCAATGAGGCTAGTTTGCTGGCGTGAATACAAAGTGTGCCAGTTGTGCAAGTTGTGCATTGGAGGAGGAACGCGTTTCTTCCAACGAAAATGTATAGACAAAGCTGAAAATAGTGTGTCTGCAATATGATACCTTCTTCAAGACCAATCAGCCCTATTAGAAAGCCAACCACGGTGCTGCAATTTTAGAGCGGAATTCTTCCAATTCAATTTCAAGTCATAACTGCACCTCTTTCTCTAACTTCGCTACATTGATTTGCCCCCACGTTTTATAATGACAGTAATGACGCAGTGCTATCGGAAATAATGTCTGTCATAGATGACTAGTAGGGTTGCATTCCATCGTAGTTCTCAAGTTACATAAGACTTTTAACACGGATTCGACGGACTATGTGTACAATGAGGGCTGAGTCAGGCTTGACCCGAGAGGTTCGCGACTTAACCCAGACATATCGTGCATTCCTAGATGCTGAGTTTGCTGTTGAATAGCAGAATCAGATCTAATTGCACCCATGAATCGAACATGGTTTCCGCGTTTTTCGAAGGCATCTTCACGATGGCAACATACGCTGGTGCTCTGCGTGATCGATGTAGGAAGTTGTAGTGGTTTTAGGGTGGGAGGAGTGGAGAGAATTGAGGAGGGGAGGGATGAGGGAGGAGGAGGAGAGAGGAAGGAGGAGGGAAGGAAGGAGAATAAGAGGACTGCGTTATCATGCGAAATGTTGTAACTTACCTGCACAATGTGAGTAATCTGGCTGTTGCTATGCAATCCTAATGTTAGCTGGAATTGCTAGTGCATGTAACAGTCTTTAAAGTGGTGTGCAATCGTACTGGCAAACTTAACATGATCCTTCTGTGCGTCGAACAATAAACGTGCTGTATTACGACACTGCGACCTTTACTCACAATATGATGCACTGTACGACTTACGTGGACGGTTGTTGCCAACGCCGGTCGTAAAGATTTTGCCCCTCGGAGCGAATTGGTGACTGCCGTCCGGGCTTTGGGTAGTCCACTGTTAAAAAAATAAAATCTTCAATATCTCGACGTGTCTTCGTTTGAAGAAGCCTTGGCGCTCTCTGTAATAAGGACAGATTCGGCACATTTCATTTGTTTATCACGATTTCATCACATCTCGTCTAGCAAGAAGGCCTTATTTTGGCAATGTGCTTAGAACATCAAGCGGACACGGCGGAAGGCGCCCATTACTTGTTCTGCCATGGTTGCTACACATCTGCAGTTAGTAAGATTGCATGATTCATTAAGCTTACGGCCAAATTCCCCATCAATGCATCAATGATGGACGATAACTCCATGCAGAGCCAATCACAATCAACCAGCTTCTTTAGCGCTCTCTTCCCGCATTTGGCTTCGGTTGTCTCAAAAGCAGCACTTACCAATTAAACGACTCGTGTTAAACTGCAGTGCAGGCATGCATCCATTGACATGCATGAACTGGTAATTTGTAAGCTACACTTGCGCCTGGGTTAAAGCCGTGGCAAGTGAATGCTTTTACCATGTTCAGGACCAAATCATCAGTATATCTGATCACTTGCCTGGCTCAGAGGCATCATGTTTCCGGATTATGCGTACATGCATTTTTCCTTGCACTTATATCACTTCCATTAATTCATACTCTGTCCCATTTGCGATATAGCATGTCAAAGACCTAGTACTAAAGTGGTGCTATTTAGCATCCACGCTCACCCCCAACTACAAAATGCACCAAATGCACCCAATGAGCAACATGGAAACTGATTGGTCGTCCCATCAGTCAATTGCAGCACAGTAGAATTGAGAAGCTAAATAGTTACAGTTTCAATGAATATCATAGTCTACTAAGACAAGAGCCGATTTTTCCAACCACGTTGTCAGTGAGCAGGACCTTCTTAGTAGTGGACGTATAAAGTGGCAGCGGCGAGGTATAAGCGATTTCACTGATGAATAACTGGACGGGCTGTCGCCGACTGATTCATTGTTCCTTCACTCTTCTTGAGCGACGAGACAGGGCTATGACGCAGTGTGAATATACAATTTATATTAGCCTGTGCTTTCTCACCAGGACACAATCGAAATTTTGCATTCCAGGCATAACGAATAGCCAATAATCTCATACACCGTTGTTTCTTAATCACTTTTCAGGTGCACTCGAAGACGAAACAGGGCTATTTAAACAACACAATGTTGTGTGCATGATCATCAGAGTTCCTAGGTCTTATAAATTAAGTGCGATGCAGTGTTGCTCATTGACTTATGTTAGGTGATTTAGTTATTGCCATTCATGCTGCCGCTTTTCACTTCTATGACATAATCCACACCACTTCACATCACGTGCTTGGAATCTAAAACCTGTATCGTCCTGCTCAACTCTGCAGCAGTAGAAGCAGTAGCAGCAGCCGCCAGCAAACTGGTCATTTGTGCCATGACCAGGACGGGTGATGCGTCCTTGGCCTGGCTTGACTTCTGACGGGTTGTGTTGTTTGGCTGTGAGAGGTAACCTGAGAATACTATGCAAAAAGGCCTACTCCCCTCCAAACCCAACCCAACTCGGCACGTCTGAAATTCGCAACGCATCACTCTTTGATAGCTGACCCGCATTTTAGTGGCATACTGCATAGTATTTCATGGAGGTGTTCAACCACTCTCTCTCATGGGCGACATATAAACATCTTAAGGGCAACTCCAGAGGGCAAAAGAGATGGGCAGTCGAGGAGGACTAATAAACTACGGTCGTACAAAATCATTACTTATGCCAGCGAAAATATACAGCCTGAGTGTCCACGAAGAGTCCCCTCAACTAAAGATACGGCATACTATCTGTATTCTCATGGTCTGCTGAAACCGGATTATGGAACGTAGCCGCTCTCCCCCGGTCCTCGTTTCTGTTTTGTTCTGTGTTGTCTTGTAAGCAATGATTGGGAAACTCCGAGGCAGAGACTTATGTGCATTAAGAATCGGAAGAATCTGATCTCAATCGTTGGCTCTACTTGGACAGCGAAAGCCAAGAACCAGGGTCTGGTCAGAAAAGAAGCTAAGGTAAACCTGTCTTAAACAGACTCGCAAGCTTGACACTCCAAGTTGGAGGAGTCAACGTATGACTGACTGGGATTGCCTATGTCCGACCGAGTGTCGAGGAGCACGCAATGGTTTTAAAGAATCTTCACAAAACTGTGGCCAAAATCTACAAGATCTCTACCCTACCTAGACTAACTTCACCCAAAGAACTTATCCCGGCGCGATTTCATATGACGGCTGGAGGATTTGAACGCTGTAACATTGGGGCCAAAACCAATCGGTCCCTTACTGATCAAGAAGCACTACAGAAAAGGGTTTCTAATGGAGCTGAGGACTTATTCCAGAAGTTACACTACAGTGATGAATACTTCTGTCGGAAACCATAACAACTCGTAGATTACCTAGACCATCTACAGGGCAGGTCGGTGCTACTATTGACTTTGATCTGATGAGATGATCAACCTATCCTTACTAAGTGATATTACTCACAGTAATCCTCAAGATCAAATCACATCTAGAAACGCTTAGGACGACAGTAAGAAGAGCACTATGCAGGAAGGACATAAATAGTCAAAAGCCACGGGTTGCACTGCTAAATGCTAGAAAAAAGCCAATAAGAAAGCTCGAAGGAACACTTACCAGGAACATTCAAAAGGGAAACTACCTCAAGGACCCTTGACTACCCACATACAAAGTACATTTGAAATCTATACTGATAATGCACGCTGCCAAAAAACGAAGCAAAAAATGATGAAGGAAAAAATGGGATGCTTCCAGCTATTCGGCGAGACGGAAGACAGAGAACTACTGCTACAAACGCCGGAGTTGAGAACAAATTGGCTTCAAATCCATCTCAGGAGAAACATTTACGGGTACAAAAAGAGAGAGAAAACAATGGTTGACACACTGATAAGAAACACTGGGAAATAGCACATCAAGAAGAGAGATAAACTCACCATGGAATCACAACACCGGAAGGACAATATTTGAACCTAAAAGTCTTTGTCCCACACTACCGAGAAACTGTTAAGGAAGAACACTGAAAGACATTTAAAATTATGGCTCATCCACACGGAAGAGACTCTCTATTTCGATGGAGGAGATTCCGAGAACGTAGTAAAATAGATTAAACCCTACATTACTTAGTCTCGAGAAAATGGAATTAGATCCGAACCACTGAAACGGAGACATTCAGGTCGTTGCCCTTCAAAAGTTCAGACTTTTATGATGCGACTTACTCCTAACATCGAGCCTTGGATCGATGCTGAAGTCTGTAAGTATCTACAATTTGCAAAGCGTGCGCCGATAGATCTGCAATAAACTATTAGATCAATCTTCCTTTAGTCATTAGGTAAGTTTATTGGCATCTATTTGTGCCAACGTTTGAAGCACCACCTTGCGCGAACTACCTTCAAGAACCCACCCATTTCGATCTGTGGAGGAAGATCAACCGAGCAGGCTTCTATGGAGTAAGACAACATTTTACAGAAAGCCGTGGACAGAAGCATAACATAAATGCTAGTTGTTGTCGACCTGGCTGGAAACGGCCTTTGACTCGCTGGCGCTGCCTACAGCTGCAATACATCACCCCAATGATAGATTAGGTGCTCTTGCAAATGATCATCAGTAATAAGTCCCGATGGACTTGCCTCACCGAAGGGGAATTGAGGGCGAACAGCGGACCTACTTTGTATGGCAACTGGTTGTGAGATAAGGCTCAAAGAAGGACCACCTCTTTCAACCTAACATTCCAATCTACATTTTGGATGAATCTTCTCCTCCACTCAAAGGACAGTGCAGTACAGTGATCGATCAACCTTCGTGTTAAACGATGGCAGCTAAATCATAGAATACGCCGAATGACCTATGTCTTATCGCCGTCCCAAATAAAGTCGCAGCTGTCATTAAGGGATCTGGCGAAAACGAGGCAAAAATAGGGAAAGCAAATGCATGCGAAAAACTTTTGTGTCAAATGAGACGGTGAGGGACCAAAACGCCTCGTATCGGCAGTGGAATGTCCTTCCGCGTGGCCTCACCACTTCGAATATCATGGTTGTTCTTTATGCCACCAGTGACTGGTTGAGCCAGGCCGGACATATCAAAAGACAACCTAGCCAGGGCAAAAACAAAGGGCACCCACCTTAATTACGCCTGCGACCATTTCTGGCTCAGAAGTCTCAACAAATACCCAGAAGCATCAATTTCCTGGAAAATTTTTGTCGATCCTGCAATATCTACGGATTTCTTGCTACTATTGTCTTGAGATAAGAGGATAACCAATGCGACCTCTAAAAGCAATACGAATACGGCTGCGCGTGTATGCCATACTGGATGTATCCAGCGAAGGCCCAAAACGTATCGAGGACTCCGAAACGGAACGCCAATGCGTAACCTGGCAGTCTTATACAGGCACGAGTTGAACTTGTGGAAGAGCTTACAGAGGACAAGTAGCTGCTCTCTCCAACTTGACAGTCAACTTTGCAAAAAGGGCAAAACATAAGAAAGCTCACAACCAGGAATGGAGTCGCTTCAAATGATGCACAATTAAGGACTGCAATAAGAAATACTGGCCAAGAGATTCGATTCATGGCTATAGATCCACAGGAAAGCCCCAAAGCTCGGAGACGAAAATTATAAAATCATAGGACTGGTGTAGGAGAAAGGCCCAGTGAGATGATGTACAAACGCCAAAAGCCAAAGATCCTCGCCAGACTACGGATATCGCTGACACGTAAACCATGATCATGAATAAGATACAAACTTACAACCCTGATAGAGAGAGGGTATTGGACCATAGACTAAAACGTGACCCTTAGTATGATGCTTTTTAGAGGATTACAACGGACTCAAGGGT